>BGPT01002827.1:40599-76474 GCA_003297045.1 Symbiodinium sp. clade C Y103 | reverse complement strand
AAAATTTGAAACCTCGGGTTTTCCCAAAAAACCTCGGGTTTTTTTTGCACCCTACGAATTCTCCGGGTTCGGATTCTTAAGGTATATATATATATATATTGTGTGTCAGAACGATGGGATTAATATACATAAACCCACTATAACCCCTCAATCCCAATATATAATACCTACCCCAATTCATATCAAAATCACATCCATATGCCTCCCTTATCATCCCCCAGTTGCAACAGATTCCCAGTGGCACCTCGTCCCCATGCAGGGCTCGATTCCGCCCTGAAGGGGAGCACTGCGACGATTTGTTTGCAATCAAACCTGGAAATTCCAAATCCCTAGGAATAGGACCTACAGTTAAGGCCCAAAATACCAGTTATAGATGTTTATGGTTGTAAATGAAGTTATAATTCCATAGATGGGGTGACTTACTGTCTTAGAACTGGTAAAGGGCCATGCCTGTAGGAAAATCATCTATCAAAATCTATAGATGTGAAATGACGTTGCGAAAACACAAAGCCTTCCCCCAACCCTGCGGCCCTTCGCTCCTGCAAAACCGGTCACAGGAATCCAAACATCTTCCTGTCACGGCTGCCCGAGATGACCCGACGATCAAGAATGGGTTCAAAAACGTTGATACGTCTAGTCTGATATTATGTCCTGTTCTGCCTGTCATTGCTATGGATTGTGTGAATGTTCAACCTTGTATTTTGCATGGCATGTCCATTTTTTCCACATACAACTTGTGCCAACAGGATCAATGTCCGTGCCTCACATGTTACCCAACCAAGAAAGACTGAACTCATGCAAATTGCTTGATTCTTGATGTACGAGTAGCTGTGGGTCAGAAACTAGGTGAAGATCCCAAGAATGGACCAAACAAATCTGAGTCTATTTTTTGCTGTGTTCACAGTCGTCAAGAATGCCTTCCCGGCATCAATAACGCCCATAGAAATCCTGGTTTGCTGGTGGATCTGTGAATTTTGGGGTCTTGTGAAATAGTGAGTTACAACGACTTGGGGTTTATGCCTGGTATTGACATTCACCATCGTATAAACCCTTCTTTTGGGGATCATGGAATTAGTTTTGATCCCATATGTTCCTCTTAAATCTTTTAAGGGGCTTAAGAACCCCCCTGAATCAAAATGTTCCAGCTCTGCCACGGCCCTGCCCAGAAGGCCTCGTTCACTTTTGTAACCTGGTAAAACTCGGAATGGGCGCGTCGGTGAGTCTGGGTAAGGTTGTCTCTAAACAACAATTTGTGAACAAGGATTGAGTGCAACATTAAGGTTTGATGTACATACGTTACATAGGCACAAGACTTCAGGGCTCTAAGTTTCACAAGGTGAATAGCAAATGAGTACATGTTGCACGTCAAAAAACAAAATTGCAATTTGTAAGTGGTAGAAAGCGGATGTGGCCAACCATCATATTCTAAAGATATGTGTTCATGTTCTTGGCGTGCTTCCTATGTAGACATGCAGTACCAGGTATTTTGTTTGTAAACCTCAGCAATATCTTAAGGTTGATCTCCTGCCAGAAGGCTAGCAATTTCATTTTAGGTCATGTGGTATCTTGCTGTAAACGTTGGAAACGTTTGCAGAAAGATGTGGAAAACCCATGGGGAAACCCGTTGGGAAAACGATCTACTATCCAATTGTGGGGTTTTCACATGTAAATGTTCACAGCAGAATCCCAGACACCTGTATAAATTGTTGACGGTGAATACCATCCTCCTTTCCTGATAGATTGTCAGTCCCCATGAATCAAATTCCGTCCATACTTCATGATACCTCCATATATAGGAATCCTTACGATGATAATATAAAATAAGTAACTACACATTATATAAATAGATAGTCTGATATTCTCAATATAATCAAATTATGTGTTCCTAGTTTATATAGTCATATACTCATAGTTCATAGTTCATAGTTTTCTTTGTTTCTTCATAGTTATCTTCACCTTTCACATTTCAAAGACAACTTTGTGGAATTATATTCCCACCTTTGCTTTGTGGAATTCAAAATTCTTCACCGGTGATATTAGCTTCAGGAGTTGGGATGCATTATCTTTCCCACATTCATGGTTATCTAATATGAATAGTTATAAATTGTGGAATTCTTTCCCACAGTTGGTAAATAACCATTGGTTATCTTGATCACTTACCCTCTGGTTATGACTAACATAGCTATGGAAAACCACCATTTTAGAGCTAGGGAAATCACCATGTTTATCATCTATGGGCCATGGCTTCCATGGTGAACTGTTCGTCATAGCCACAGGGTACCAACTCCAGGTCATCGCCGGGCACCCGCACCACAAAGGCGGTGTCGGTCTGGAAGGATGGCACATGGAGCCTGGACCCCATTAAAATAAGGACCCGTGGAAAATCGTGGAGTTGACCAAAATGGTGGTACAATGGGATGTAAATGGGATATAGTTACATAGTTGAGATATGATTGGGATGCTATATATAGCAGACCCAAGTCATATAGATAGAAAAGTGGGGCCGAGATCCATGTTGGGTTGCACATAGAGCACAAAAGCCAGCATTGCTTGGGAACCATATCGCATGATGCAACCAGGGGCCCAACCTGCCTGCCAATCAGAACCTCGCCGCTACGAAGCCCTTCTTCGACTTTCACGGGAGACCAGTGCTCCTGAGGGTCATGGCTCAGTAGTTGATCCAACTGAAGTAGCTGATCAATGGCGACCAATACCCCTGCATACCCCAGGATGCCCCACTTTGAAGTGGTTCTCACCCAAGTACCATCCAGGAACTAAGCACTTACTTGGTCTTGCTTGTTTCAGGAATATGTGATTCCAGCATGTGGCAGAATGCAAGACCCCTCAGGTCAAAACTTTTTGGCGGCAAATTCGATGTTCGTTTGTGTTTCATATCTTGGTAGGGCACCGCAGCACCGCGAGGTTTTGAATGGGTTTGATGGCGCCCAGAAATGGCCAGAAATGGCCCTAAAAAAGGATGTGTAAACCCAACTCTTTGAACAAACCAGCTGAAATGTTGGATGAGTTGTCCAACATTGGTCCCGATTTTTGGAAAACCCCCATGACTGATGGTTGCATCCCTCTTTTACATGTGCCAATAATTTATGTTTAATCAAATCTATATCATACAAGTTATACATATTATATACATATATTGATTATATATAATATAATATATATATATATATATGCCATGCATTCAAAAATAAAACTTGTAAGTAAACATCTGGGAAAATGTGTGGTATTTGATGAGGCCGCAAGACTTGATAGGTTGTTGCAGACTTCCGAAGTATCAACTCAATACAGTATCCATCATTCATATGTCATCGTTTGTCTGCAAAAACGTACCCCAAACTGGAAGCTTTATGATAATCGTCCCGGTTCTTTGATGGTAAAGAAGAAGATGGAAACCCCGTTTTCAGACACACGCAACGTAGTTATATTATGTTGGTATGAATATCACCATATGGGGGTTCTTAAGTCATGGGGGATCCCCAAGTCACCATGGTTGTTTCATGTTGTTTCAATATGTTAAGTCAGGGTCATCCATGACTTGGATGATTTGGCGGTACCCCCATGACTGGCCGGAAACTTCCATGTCCATCAAAGCTCCTCCCAGCGATGCCAGGGTGGCCGCACCACCTGGAAGGGCCATTGATCCAAGGATTACTGGCAATGTGGATTTCACGACCAGAAAAAAACAAGAAAACATGTGGTCTAGCTAGGAAAAACATGTGGTCTAGCTAGGAAAAACATGATTTATACCTCTTATATCCTCTTATATCTTCTTCTTGTGTTGTGTAGACCATCACCTGAACTGGTCATGATAGAGTGGTTGAACCCTGAAAACAATGGTGATGGGGGAGATACAGGGGACTCTGTGTCGTCCTTCCAGTGGTTTCCATTTGGCAATTTAACATATTACATAATATTTCTGGTGATGAACAGTTTCATGGTACCCACAACCATGTCCGTCAGGGGCGAGATTCCTAGTTCGTGAAATAAATAAAGCAATCCCTCCTTTAAGCAGAAACCAGGTACAAACCTCCAGAAGCAAGGATGGACTGATGGACCTCCATAAGTCCAGGTTCTTTGAACTAAGCCTTGGTTTGCCGGTATAATCCCACATTTCCCCACCCAGGTTTTGGCTTCCGGGTTTCTGGAATCGCCTGCGACTTGGAGGATGCACTTGGGGTTGCACCGAAGCGCCGTCCTGCAGGCTGCTCTGGTGTGTTGCTCGCCCCAACAAAACTGGCCGGAGACTGAGGCAATCTGATATACGAGACATGATCCATTAACGTCTTGGTTGATGTGGTCATCTTCAGAAGTGTGGAGATTTGAAACCGCCTATATCATTGTTCTAACCTGGCCAAAGATGGTTTGCTAGATGCGTCGGTTTGGCAACCGCAAGTTAGATCTTCAGGAAACCCTATGTAGAAACGTCATACCTACAGACCATCAAAGTAGAACCGCTGAGAAGCAAGGAAATGGGCTCAAAAAACAAACTATGCAAACAAACGACATTTTAGGCGCCAGCTCAGGCATCTGGGTTTTTTCTAAAATGGGATACACGTAAAATCAATGTATTGTAATCACTTTCCCTACCTTTAGTACATCTAAATGGCAGTTTTGGTCATCTCATTTCCTGTTTGTCCTTGGCTTCGAACAGGAAAGCGCGGCCGCAATCGAGGCGCCGGCAGGCGGCTATACCTCAAATTGGTATAGCGGGATTGGGGGATCATGATGATGCTGTTTGTGTGGTGATGATGGAGAGGTCATGCATGTAATAATAATGATATATAATGATAATAATAAACATCATAACAGTATCATCAGCAGCCTCATCATGAAGATGACTGTGGTGTACATCATCATTGTTAATTGTGACTCAGTGACTGAGATCTAGAGCCACAGCACCCAACTTGTCCAAATCATCCATGTCGATAGTTTCCCCTTGTTAGCATCATTCCAGTGACGTCGCAGTGAGGATGCTATGATTGGTCCAGATGTTTATCTACAATCCAACACTTGGGGTTCTCGGGCAAGGGGTTGCTTACCCTACACTGTCCCAAATTCTATGCATGGCAATATATGGTGTATTTACCCAACTGATCCCATGTGTATGCAAATATTTGAAATTATGATAAATTATGCAATCCATAGATGGTATGAGCGATGAAACTACTTGCTGGTCATGTTGCTGCAGTGTACAGATCTTCCTTTGCCACACATACCGCTGGCAAGACTTGCCCTGCGGTTGCCATGCTCCTGTCATGTTGAGATCAGCGAAATGTGTTGGAATCCAACAATTTGGTTGAAGGGAAAAATCAATGTGGGATTAAATGGGAATATTCATGGTCGTATCAGATATGCAGGATATGCTGTACCGACATCTGTATTCTTGTTTTTGAATATGACTTTCATATTTGGCTGGCACAAGATGATTTCTGCTCAGAACAAAATGATTCATAACTCACAAAAAGCGACATCCGTTACAGTAACAACTCAGCCGCTGTACATTCCTGCCTAGGAATCGCGAATTGAGTCTTTGCCACATCGCGATCTGAGATGAACAAGATGAAGGAGTACCCTCCACTGTCATTCAATTTAGATCTGCAGATACACTGATATTGTCTGAAGTTGCTGAGTTCTGGTGTGGGGATCAAGACATCTTCTCCGACAGTCCTTGTCTTTGGAGGGGTTCTGGGTTTGCAGGGTTTCTGCAAGAAACATAGTTGTCAGGCCAACAGAGGCACATGTGAATAATTCACGATTATATCGTCATTGGATTTAAAGAAGTCTTCTCAACATTTCGGAAATACAATGATAAACCATGATAAACCATGATAAACCATGGTTTAGTAGTTTTGTTTCCCAACCTGTTCATAGTAGGATTTTAGCGTTTTCCCAACATTCTGGAACATCTAAAATGTCTGCATCTTCTGCTGCATGTCTGAGGTCAGCTGCTGTTGCATGAATCTTTCGAAGTGCCAGTGATGGCAAGCTCATGTACATTGCTGCGGTGCCTTGTGGAATGGATCCATTGTTGGACTCCCGAACTCGCAAATGTTGATGATATGATAATCATTACAGTACAGTAGTAAGATATCTTCAATATGTTTGATTAAAGCAAAACACGTCGAGTTTGAGTTTCGGACATTTTGGCATTTGAGACTTTTGACCTATGGCCACATCTTGACAGTGTTGACAGAGACCATCCACGCAATAAATGAAACAACTCCCTGAGCTGCGAGTCTCATCTGTGCTTGGAGGATCATCCCACTTCGTAACTGGTTGATAGAACCATGGTTTGTAGGTCCTCTAATGGGGTTATCCCAGATTTTTATCTGGGTAGACATGGGTAGACTATTCCCTACGCAGCCACTAACCAGCTACGACTTGTGATGTGATCCTCGATCCGTGCTCTTTTTGCAATCTGCTCTCATTGTGAGACAAGATGCTGTTAGGACTCGCACCACTCACTTTTTGGCGGCGGACGTCCTCTTGAAATCGATGAGTGGTGACACTGTCCTGCAAATGTAGCTGGGGACCATAGGCGCAGGATACTGTCTCTATGCAGTTTTTGATAGTTTTTGTATCTCCAGAACTTGAAATCCCACACCTTTAAGAAGAAGCACACACACACACACACGTGATAGCAATGTGGTAAACCCAATAATAATAATAAAACTACGATTTGGGCATGATTCTTGCAATCCATGTATGGTAACTTTGGGGATGGTTCATTGTTGGCCTTACCACATGTCCATGTTCAACCCGGAGAAAATCAATTGACCTCCCGAACAAACACTCCATCGAAATGACCCAACTGACTCTACTGCATCCTTTAATGGAAAGCAACAGCACATAGCGCTACAAGATGACAACACTTCAAGGGATCATCTGTAGATCTAATCGAGGCGTGCTCAAAACGTATCGACCAATCCAATTGCCCTGGATTTTGAGTGTGCCAGTGCCTGGATCTTCAACACAACCATCCTTTGATTCCGCATTAGTCGGTCCATTCCCGTCCTTGATTCCCTGTCGCAGCAATGGACTTATATATAACATCGCCTCTCTGGTTCTGGATCACTTCACAGTACCCCCAATGATATGTCCAGCCATGCATGTAGAGAAAACACGTTTGAAAAACAAGAACGCAACCCTGCTGCTGAATCCTTTCTCCATTAACACCAAGCTGACAACCTTTTCCAGTATCCCCTACTCAGTTTTTAAAAGTGTTCAAAGCTTTCTTTCTTCATTCTTTCAGCCTAAACCTGGTTCATCCTGTTTGCACCGTGTCCAAAAATAGGTCTGAAAATAGGTACTCCATTGATCATCAGATCAATAGCCATTCCCAATAAACAATGGCCAATTTGGGTGTAATGTCAATCGGATCCATAGACCCTGGCTGCTCTATTCGGGGTCCCCACTCTCAACACATGATTCAATAATTCAATCGGCATTAATCCGCATCAATCTGCTGATAAAATGATACCATAACACACAATTCAACGAACCAGGGATTCACTTGCATCAAGCCCAGATTAGACAAACATAGACAGACCCATTGTTGCAGAAAACCGCCCAAGTTCAGCTGTCCTGCGTTCATGACCGCCTTCGAAAGAACCTGGCCAGGCACTGAACGAATGGCTATGGGCGAATGACAGCAACCCAATTCTTTGAACTGCATAAATTCAATAAGTTAATGCAATGCATTGAATCATTGAAAAACATCTTTGAGTATCTTTGACAACATGATGAATGATCAAGACCTCTGAACCGAAAAAAACAAGTTGTTCTCTCTTGGGAGAAGTGATCAAGGAGTGCGAGATGCTTCTCATCCATGTCAATCTTTTCTCGGATGCAAACAGTGTCTTTTTATGCTTTTAAAAAAGTGAACACGTTTGTGTCTGGAGTCCCTCTGGGTAACCAACATCATCGAAAAAAACCTGCCCAGGTTCATGGCCTTTCCATTGGAAAACCTGCAGTTAGTTGTTGCCAAGTTCTATTTACATTAACTTGTGCAGAGGGTTGCAGAAGGTTGTTGGTTGAGACACCTTTGGAACTTGGAACAACATGTTTAAACTTGATTTATTAACTGGGATTTCATGTGATTTAATGGAAGTCAATGGGATTTTTTTCTTTCATGGGATCTAAGAGACGTAACGGCAAACCGCAAACGCCCATGCCTAGCAAATCCACTTGTCGACGTGTTATCGACCACACTTCGGGACGACCTGGCAAGCCAGGTTGTACTGGGGGAAGCATGTCGATCATGTCAGGATGATGTGGTTGTTTTCACAAAAAATGGGGAGTCCAAAAAGCAATACAGAAGTACTGTATCTGTATAGATCACTGTATAGATCTGTATAGTATATATACAATGTATATTCATGTATATACTATTATATACTAGTACCCTGCTGAAAGAATGAAGTCAGCTCCCAAAGAGTACATCTCTGCCATGTGAAAGCTCCGCACTGAGTCAAGAGGATCTCGCTATTCCGTGCTGACTAAAAGGTTGAAGCTTGAGCTGAAACATCCTGAAGTGATGTTTCATGATGTTTCACCACCTAGCGACCTAGTGGATAAAAGCTGCAACTACCCCAACTCTCAGGAAAGGATTCCTCTGAGCCCATCACACATTTTGAGGCGCAGTGATATTCCTGAGCTAGGCATGGGCAGTTTCAGTCTCCCAAGACATTTCTATCTGTGTCCCATGGACGAACAAGTCCAATCTCCATGTACCTTATCTCGGATTTGCTGAAGCCCCCCCCAAAAAAAATCCAAAAAATATTCCCTGCAGATTCCCCTGATGGTGGGTTAATTCAGGAACATGAAAAAAACACGTCCACCTTCAACACTGGTTATGGCTCTGGGAACCTGCCACAAATCTCCCCTCGTGTTTGATTCTCCTCTGGCAGTGATTGACCAAATTGATCCAAATTGGTGGTGGTGGATGATGCGACTCAGCCCGAAGTCCATCAGCG
Organism: Symbiodinium sp. clade C Y103; assembly: GCA_003297045.1. Lineage (NCBI taxonomy): Eukaryota > Dinophyceae > Suessiales > Symbiodiniaceae > Cladocopium > Cladocopium sp. clade C. Next base: position 67,481 of record BGPT01002827.1, on the reverse strand, counting down.
AGGATTCCCACCCATTGGTCTGACAGGATCTAGGCTGGTCATGCTTCACAACCTCACAATCATCAAGATTGTGAACCTTGTTGGAGGAACTGAAACGTCATCGACAATGTCATTTCTATACCACTGCAGAAACTTCTCACCAAGCATCTGCTTGCAAATGGGACATGCAGCACATCGAACCAGCCATTGGTCAATGCAGTTTTGATGATACCTGGCCCAGCTACAAGTTGGAGATGCCAAGTCAAGGTGTGGAACCCAAGTTCACAGACAGATCTCTCTTGCATTCATGGAAGTTGCCAGAGAAACAACAATTTCCATATCGAATTTCATGAAATGATGATCCTCCAAATTAATAAATTCGGACTTTCCTACCAGTTTTGACTGCCAGTGGCTTCCCTTGCTTCTGCACGGGGCCCGTGAAAAATGTGGCTGCTTTCTTCTGCAATTGCACAATGACTGGGCGTTGGTCATACGATTGCAACTGTAATTCATCCGATTCTTCCAAGTGCCAAACTCATGCCAACTCACAACCCCACTTGCAGGTAGTACTTTGCGTCCTATGACCTCACTACTTTCGATAGTTCAACCGCTGACCTGTGTAGACAAGGCAGACTCCGCCTGGGAAGTGGGGTGTTCTCCCTTGGGGAATTTTAGGGTAAATGTTGGTACTGTAAATGCTAAATTGCTAAATATTCCGAGAAGGAAAAAGAGAAAACAAGTCCGATTTTGGTGATTCTGGATCTGACTTTGAAGACAACTGCCACTAATATTCAGCGCTTACTCAACAGGGATTGAGTGCAAATGTAAATGCAGCACTTGATGTCAAGGACAAACTGGGATTCCCAGCAATGTCTCCCCATCAGCAAACTCCTCCATACAAACCTTGATGACGCCGCTGCTACAATGATCGATACAAGCTGAGAAGCGAACTCCATTTGGAAAACATACAATCAATATCGACTGATGCAGGTGTTTTGTGACAAAAATCGGGGGAACCACAGAAACCAAATAGAATCCCACAATCAAATACAGCATCAAATGGCAGATATGATTGAGGTCCGAACGCTGATGCAACCCAAACAATGAATTCTGATTGTGCCATAGTGTAATATGTTGTAACCAAGTTTTTGGCGGCGAATAGTGTATTTTTTTTGCAAAGTTTCTTTTACACTGACAAGTACCGGTCTTTTATTGATTCAATCCGTTGCATGCGCATTTGCTTTGGAAAGACCGTGAACGATCACCAGCACATGTTGAAACTTCCTGGCATCCCCTGGGCTCAACTGGCCATGCACTTCAAGTGCTCAGGATTGCCCGCCTGAAGCCCATGTCGGTGGTTTCAAGCATGACATCTTTTTTCGAGTCATCATGAGCCATCATTAACAAGTCAGGGATGGAAATGGAAAAATCGAAGGACCAACTGACCAACAGTGACCAACCAGGCATGACTGTTACAATATGTTACAATGCACTTCCAGCTTCAGACTCGACCTCTATCTTCAAAGTCAAAAGAGTCTCCAGCATGTCTGAAACATTTTTTAGTTTGCAATTGTGAACTAGAGTGTGCAAAATCAGAGCATCAGGGTTGCCAGGAAAACAACGTTTCCTCACCTTCTGAACTTGACAAATTTTCGAGACCGCTGAAACATTGAACTCACAGTTGAGCTAACATGGAAAGGGAAAACCCCAGCCTTTTTGGGATGGCTTTTCCAATAGTGACATCTGCACCCTCTGCCCCATTTAGTTCGAAGATTGTCCATGAATTTCCCATTAGAACATATATTTAAAAAAAGCCATCTACATGGGATTTCCCATTGCCGTGTTTGATTTCCATAGCGGCTACCTGGTACTGTACAAACCTTGATTCAACTTGCCAGTGCCTGCAACTAGCCACCCCACCAGCCCGACAAGCCCTGGCCTGTGCATCCCTGGCACCATGGAAGGTATGGCCTGGGCGGTCTCAACTGCTCCATCAGCTACCTTCATGGTGGATTTTCACTGGATCTTCCAGGTTGAAATATCTTCAAATACCATAGGGATCCATAGGGCACAGTCGACCCTCCAACATATTCTAAAACAGAGCTGTGTCTTATTTGGTCTTTTCATATGGATTGATGGCCCAAATGGTAGTTGGTGGTGGCACCATTTTGCAGTCCCAGTTTTGGGCTGACCAAACCCAGATCTTTTCCAAGACTTTAACTGCATCACCTCACCATAAGCCTTGAAAAAGTAAAAGTACTAAAACAGAAAGCCTGCAACACGGGGTGTCCCAATCAAAAGAAGGCCTTTCATTTGGGTTCCAACAGGTTCCAACACTGGTCCAAATGCCTATCCACCTGATCCATTTCGCAGTCTTGGGATTGATTTTGGACAGGAAAACAATCTGCGCCACACTTCGCCACCAGCAATTCGCGGCAGTCCCGGTGGCATTCATTGGTCTTCTAGACCCACTGTTCAGGCACCCATTCAGATCTTGCTGCAATGAACTCTGAGTTTGCGCCAGACAATCCCACATCGTTTGGATCAACAATATCTGACACAAAGACTGAGATCCAGATTTTTTGCTGCTGAATTTCCGCCCTTTTTTCTGGGTCCCAGCTCCCAAAAAATCTGTTAAACTCAGAACCCAGGTCGACTGACCTACGGTGTGTCCTTCGATGGCCTCTGAGTCTACACCTGGGATGCTTGGCTGATCAGGTCACCATTTGGACCCATGGCAAGTGCCAGTTTCTGCTACCAGCCGTTGTGGGGAGTTGCAGATAAATAATAGTTTGATATACTGTAGTTTGAGCCATAAATACCTGTAGATTCCTATAGACATCCACGAACCATTCTTAAAAAATCATCTCCGTTCAACATCGTTGACTGAAAAATGGGGTGGTTTGGCAAACAAGAATAGGGCATGAGTGATTCTGGGAGGCGGTGAACTTGACCAACTGGTTAAGCTCTTCAATTGAACACGAACGCATTGTTTTTCTTTGTGCAGTTGGGAATGTAAAAGTTGGTCCCCAAGGGCCTTCTAAGTGAACACTACACATGTTCCACACATCTTCGCAAGTTCCATCAAGTTCCCCTCATTCTTGTGCAAGACTCCAAAAAGGAGGAGGGAAAAAAACACCTTGAACACGCAGTCCCACCAGGTACGACACCTTGCATGAAAGGATCATCATCGTCCGAATCAGAATGTGTGTCCTGGACGTCAAACCAGGATTTGGGTGGAGAGGTTTGGTTCTGCCAGCAGATCCTGACCTGCTTGGTTTCAACTTGGAAGACACCCACAAATACTGCACTCTGGTCATGGAAGACATGGAAGATGGCCTACTGTTCCCTGAAAGCATTTCTTGCGGAAACAGTGCGCAGTCCAACTTTCTCCCTTTGCTCTTCAGACTTATCACCAGCATCAGCTCCAATAACCAAAAATCATCAAAGTAGGAAGTCAAACAGTGAGTTCCCAAGCAATAATCATCAGTATCCATCGATAAACATCAATAACATTCAATAAACTTAAACATGAATAGCTCTAAACAAACTCTCATCAACCTTTTTTGGCCACTCCCCTCCCCCCCCACCCCGATTCAGAGTGCTCTCACACATCCAATCTCTCGGCCTGCCGCCGCCATCGATGTGCATCCTCAAAGGTGGCCTCAGTTGATAGCTGGGAATAGTTAGGAACAATTCGGATTAGTTGGGAATAGTTGGGAACAGTTGGGCATAGTTGGGATATCTATCCTTCACCAAGACTGGAAATTCAAAACTGAAGGCACCTAGACTAGAAACAAAAATCGTCAAAAATAAATCTATGGATATCCATTTTTTGGTGAATACTGGATGTCCATAAAGACGTGACGCCACCGAGCAACTTAACTTGTCTCCAAGACACAGGGCATCTCCAAATCCAGAAAAAGTTAACCAAGAATGACACAAGAAGGTGTGGGATGGTGTGGGTACATCATGGGTCCACACTCCACATGGTTCAAATATGTTCAAATCATGTGCAACCTCAAATATCCTCAACTTGATATTAATATATAAAGTATATGGCATTGGATCAAAACCTATTGTCCTTATTGTTTTTGGATGAACGAACATCCATCATCATCCATTGGTGTTTGCCGGTACAGGGTTTTGACCACGACGCAAAAGAATAGTTTGGGCACTGAGCAGCACAATTTGGTCAGGACCCCCTGCGAAATATCCGATCAGCCCACCGCCGATGCTGCAAATCCACTGGACTGCCTGGGCATCAAAACCCTGGTGCATATCCCAGTCGAAACACCAACAATGGCTAAAGTTGATGTATCAACCACCCTATTGTTGGTCTTTCGACTTGTATAAACCAGGTGTTTTTTTTAACCCCACCCTATCAACCATGGATCTTGGGGCAGTTGCGTAAGTCAATGGCACCGCCGTTCCAGGCCTGGCCGAAGCTGAAGCATTGCGCCAATTGCAGCCTTAGTCCCGCATCAACGAGGTGTCTGGGATCCAGGGATGAATGCCATTGAAGCAATGGATTGACATTTAAACCTGTTTTTGTTTAAGCACATTTACCCCCCAAATGCACGGGGGTTCCTGTGAAACTTCCGCTTCAATTCTGATCAGTTCGTCTCCACGATCCTTTGTTTCTAGTCGTGTGAGACCACCTTCGCCTAGGGCAGCCTTTGGCATCTGCTGTGTGTCATTTTCGCCAGAGCATCCTTTGAAAGCTCGGAGAAGCTAGCGCGCAACTAACAGAGATCCATAGGTTTCCTTTGTGAATCTCATTCTTTCAAGGGATGCCACTCCCATCTAAAAGGATACATATATAATTACTGAGTCCACCTCAGTTTAGATTTTTGCTGATGCACATCTGTAGTCTTAGTCTTGTTGGATAAACCTCCGAAAATTGGGAAACCTAAGGACCCCTGGGGGAGCATTGCAGGAAATTCCGTTGACGGTCCGCAGCCGCAAGACTTCTCGTGCTCACGTCCTTTCCGACGGAGACATAAACAGCAGGTTTCAGGCAGCGTTGGATGTTGTGGCCTGAGGTCTTCCCATCTGGTTACTGATAGTTATGAATTTACACATATAGAATCAAGATATAACTATCATATATCTTAACTATATTTGATTAACATGATCAACTGTATGTTGATGGTTTTGAATCATCTTCATCCAATGATAATTGGTCGAGTCTAAGAATTCACCGACTTGGAATGTCTATGGGATGATTCCCAATATACAACCCATCACAAGCACAGGTCAGCCAGTGTGGTCTCTACGATTTGCCAAATTGCCGGAACGGCTGGTTGAAGCTTTGGAGCATGTTTCTTAGAAAGTCTCAACAAAACTCACAGAAATACCTAAAGTAAGGGCACTCACCAAAACGATTCGAGGAGAACACTATTTGTTGTAACCCTAAAGGATGATAAACAGAATATATGTCATCAATTAGTTGAGTAAGATTTTATGATGTTACCGTTACCTTTCAATATTGTGGTATTCTATAAAGTACAAAGGCATCAAGTTACGTCATGCTCAACATACTTCAACATCCTCCACTGACGGGCTGCAGGAAATTTCAGCAACAGCTGCGGAGGTGAAACAGCAGTGAACCTCTGCCAAATTGAAGGTCCAAAAGTTTGTGGGTTTCACTGGTAGGGACTACTATACCCCGAACTAACAGTTTGACACTGAGAATCACCAATTTTTTTTAGAGCTAATCTTCCAACGACCCCAACTCGTGGCAAGAACTATCTTCATTGGGGGGTGGTATATTCAAATGATTCACCAACCTGAAATGCTTGGTGATTTGCAGAAGTTCTCACCGCCGCGGTGAGGGCAAGCTGTTCCTTGGGGGTATCGCTGGTCCGCGAGAACCAGGTGCAAATTGGTAATGACTGGGTGTACTAACTGCGACTGTGTCCATAACTGCGATAATATCTTACTTCGTATTCTCTGAAGGACTAACTTTATGCTTGATAGTTGCGCCAAGTTTGAGAGCTTGCACAAATCACCAGTGTGTCTTTAACAGCGAATATACGTAAAATTGTCTTGGATTTGAAACTTTGATTACAAGCATGTTGTGTGAGACTTCGAGTCATTGAAACTGTGAACAAGATTTGCATACAAATTCAAAAGTTGGGATTTGGAGGAAGCACCAGTTGTCGAGGTTTTGGTGGTACAGAATCCAATTTTCAGACACGATAGGTATAAATTTGTTCGCCCATTTGTACTTGTTTTTTATATTCCCCCAACCAGTACCCAAACGGAACAACAGTACATATGGCAACAAATGTGAAAGGGTGTTGAATAGTTTTTGGATTTTTTTTTGGGCAAGGTTTTGGATTTTTTTTTTGGTTTCTGCTCTGGTACCATTTGCCTTGTATTTGCAACAGTTTGGAACTTGAACCTGTCATTTTGCATGCTATTTGCTGCATTTTGGTATGCTCACCGTCCATTTTGCATGGTATTTGCTACATTCTGGCATGCTTGCCTTCCATTTTGAATGGTATTTGCTACATTTTGGCACTTGAACCTTTCATTTTGNGGCATGCTTGCCTTCCATTTTGAATGGTATTTGCTACATTTTGGCACTTGAACCTTTCATTTTGCATGATATTTGCACATGTTGGTACTTGCAACGTTTCTTTTAGGGTTTCATTTAGGGTTTCTTTAAGGTTTCTTTAGGGTTTCACTTAGGGTTTCATTAAGGGTGTCATTTATTGCATCTTTAGGGTTTCTTAGGGTTTCATTTATCATACCTTTAGGGTTTCTTTATGGTTTAAATAGGGTTGCATTCAGGGTTTCTTTTAGGGTGTTGGGGTGTCTCTAGGCTTTCAGTCTGCCATTTTGCATGGTATTTGCTGCATTTTGGCACTAGAACCTCTCATTTTACATGATATTTGCTACATGTTGGTACTTCAAACGTTCATGTGGGTTTCTTTAGGGTTTCATTTAGGGTTTCTTTAGGGTTTATTTNATGTTGGTACTTCAAACGTTCATGTGGGTTTCTTTAGGGTTTCATTTAGGGTTTCTTTAGGGTTTATTTAGGGTGTCATTTATTGTATCTTTAGGGTTTTATGTAGGATTTCATTTATTGTATCTTTAGGGTTTATTTGGGGTTTCATTTAAGGTTTTTTAGGCTTTCATTTAAGGGTTCCTTAGGGTTGCATTTAAGGCTTCATTTAGGGTTTCATTTAGGGTTTTTTCGGGTATTTTTAGGGTTCATTCAGGATGTCTTTCGGGTTTCGTTTAAGGTTCTTATCAGGATTTCTTATCAGGATTTCTTTAGGGTTTCTTTAGGGTTTANAGGGTTCATTCAGGATGTCTTTCGGGTTTCGTTTAAGGTTCTTATCAGGATTTCTTATCAGGATTTCTTTAGGGTTTCTTTAGGGTTTATTTAGGGTTTATTTAGGGTTTCATTAAGGGTTTCATTTAGGGTTTCTTTAGGGTTTCTTTAGCGTTTATTTAGGGTTTCATTTAGGGTTTCATTTAGGGTTTCTTTAGGGTTTATTTAGGGTTTTATTTGGGATGTCATTTATTGTATCTTTAGGGTTTCTTTAGGGTTTCATTTATTGTATTTTTAGGCTTTCTTTAGGTTTCAGTTATTGTATCAATCTTTAGCGTTTCTTTAAAGTTTTATTTGGGGGCTACTTGGGGTTGCATTGGGGTTTCAAAGCAGAGAAGCAGAAAAGAAAAAGGCGCAGAAGCAGAGAAGCAGAGAAGCAGAAAAGCAGAGAAGCAGAAAAGCAGGAAAAGTAGGAAAAGCAAAAAGCGGACAAGCAAAGAAGCAGAAAAGCAGAGAAGCAGGAAAAGCAAAAAGCGGAAAAGCAAAGAAGCAGGAAAAACAGAAAAGCACNCAGAGAAGCAGGAAAAGCAAAAAGCGGAAAAGCAAAGAAGCAGGAAAAACAGAAAAGCACAAAGGCCAAAAAGCAAAGAAGCAGAAAAGCAGAGAAGCAAAAAAGCACAAAAGCAGAAAAGCAGAGAAGCAGAAAAGCAAAGAAGCAGAAAAGCACAAAAGCAGAGAAGCGGAGAACCAGGAGACCCAAAAAAATTCCAAAACCTGTCCCAAAAAAAAATCCAAAAATAAATGACCCTCCAATGTGAAATGGTGGAGTTTGGTTGATCCGGTGCTAACAGTCTAAGCTTGAGTTGTATGGTCCATCGAATCCCAGAAACAACAGCAGAATCTCCAGGGTATGGCTGCAGGAGTTCCATAAAATCCCATAGAATCCCATAAAAAGTACAGTAAACATCTCCAGGAATGCAGTTCTGCTCTCTCTGAGTTCCCAGCTGCCGCGGTGTCCGCGGTGTACGTGGCATCAGTGGTGGCAAGCCATGCCTCAGTGCGTGGCATCAGTGCAAGCAAAGGCGACCATAACGAGCAATCGATTGTTACCCTGTAATAAAGGAACATAGATGCTGAAAATGGATGAAAATGGCCCATTCAGTTCGACGATTTACCTCTAGAAAATGGTAGTGTTCCACATCTGTGTGAGTTTACAGGAGGGTGATAAGCCACTAATAACAGTTAAAGGGGCATGGCCGATTTTTCCACATCTACATGAGTTTCCAGGAGGGTAATGAGCGACCAATAAACAGTTGAAGATTTTTGGGGTCTCATGAGAACAGTACCACTGTGGGTATTGGTGAAGTTGTTGCCAACAAATGCGGCTCTTTTGGGTCTCAACTAACTTGACACGTGCTCAGTTGGCAGCTGGATCGGGATTTCTGACAGCCGAGGCGGTGATAGAACCACAAATAATAAGTGTATTCATGGTATGACTAGCCGCCTTTGTCTAATAACCATAACTAGACCCAAGTAGACATAACTAGAGTTAACTAGAGATAACTAAAGTGTCACTTTAACAGTAGTACCATCAGTTGTAGTGCAAATCATTGCTATGACTTTTGAAACTTTCCTAGCCAATTGCCCAGAGTGTTTGCCTAGAACATGGATGCTCATGATTCCAACCTCAAACATTTCAAACACCATCATGAATTCACAAACAATTCCTCAACTGAAAATACCTGGTATTCAGGAATAAAATATAGATGATGAGATGTGGGTTTGCCTGCGGAAAGTGGGAAACCCACACAAAAAATCCATTTTGCCATTTTGTGATATGCCCCATTGTGATATGCCCCAGTTTTTGGACAGACCCATTTGATGGCAAAAATTAGCGGCCAACATTCATCCTCTGCAACATGTGTGACTCGAATTCCTTCTTGAAATCCTAGACAAGAACTCTGCCGGATAAGATGCTCTGATCCCCAGAAAACGACCATAATATGTTATTATAAGATACCCTCTAGCAATTTAACGTCCAAAATTTAAAATACAAACAATCACCATGAAATTCACAGGTAAATCATCGAACTCAATGGGCCATGGTTTCCAGTACCCCCAACTGAGCACTTCCGACTCGCCCATCTTGGGCAGCACGCCTTCGCAACCTGCGCGCGGATGGGATCAAGCACCTGATGGATTTGGATCGACCGATAAAAAAACGATGATTTTTTGATATGGTTGGATCATGTTCATGAGCAAAAGGATTAAGATGGATTAAGCCAATGATATGTTGTGCAAATGTGTCTGGGAGCTATCCATTTTTGGCCACCTAATATTGATCCATACCCATGTGACACGCAATCACTGGACTTGAAGAACAAAACAACGACGACAACGACTGAAACGACGACAACGACGACGACGACGACGACGACGACGACGACGACGACCACAACAACAACAACAACAACAACAACAACAACAACAACAACAACAACAACAACAACAACAACAACAACATAAACATAAACATGAACAACATAAACATGAACATGAACATGACGGTTATAAACATGAATTCAATTGATTGATCTTCAAGAAAGCGACCCAACGCATGACGAGTAGATTGGGAGTATAGCAGTGTCACAATCACTGTTCGGTCGTAGTTAGAACACATCCGACAAATCCTGGAAGATAGACCGCTAAACATATCAATTTCAATGAATTGAGGAATGTTGACAGGCCATTATGTTTTTTCACGATCAATTTTATGTTTTGTTTTTGCATATTCACTTGAACCAATTCTGGGACAATCTTGAACAATCCAGCAGAAACCCAACATGCTGTAATCCAACATGCTGTAATTAAACAATATTAACCATCAACCACGTGTGACTCACACCCCAACGGGTGATTTTTTTAACAAGTCCCAGCAAAAGTACACTAATATATGATATGTACATCACATTACATACTGATGTCTAACTGTTCGAATCCGTTAGATCCTGTCTTCTCAATCCGGTCACCATGTTTCCCATTTAACCATCAGTGATTCAACATATTTTTCAACATTTCCCAATCCTATGGGTTATCCGATATCCTAGTCCCCAGTAAATTAGCTAGTATAAGTCCCTATAGAAACCAATCAACCAGGCTATTTTCCCACACCTGAAAGACGACTCGGTGACTTCCCTGCCCGCCTACAATCTGATTGTGCGCGTCTTTGAGACCTGCCGGAAATGTCTAACGGATGGCCATGATCTTCATATTGGTCCATCTGGGATATGTTCATATTGGTCACTTCATGATGTGGAAAATGAATGAATATGACCTATATGAAGTACTAATCCACTAATCCACTATTGTTTTTTCCCAAGAAGTCACTGGGTGGATTTGTGGACTAAATTCATACTGCTGTGGCATTATGAACGTCCACCCAGTGACGGTGTGTTCAGCTTTTGTCTTCAATCGCTGCTCCCCCTTTGGCCTTTTCCAAGTCCACTGAAGTACTTGTTGCAAAGGTCCAGCCGAGCCTCAGTTTCGGGGATGCTTGTTGTGGTTCACCAAAACCGGTCACCCCAAAGAAGGACAAGGAAATCGCCGCACCATGAACATGTGGTAGGAAATAGCCAGTATATATATATATATATATCAGTATACCATGTTTTCTTTAGACATAAACAATATGACTGTTTGGAACCCAGAACATACTATATATTGAATCTGGACTGATATGGTAATATGGCTCTCTCTCTAGAATTTGCTTTTGTGTAGTCCGGACAAACTCCCCCATGCACAGGAACCACGACCGATTTTCCTATGCCATCAGGAAGCCAACTGGCACTTCAATCTGAGCCACTTATAGCAACCCCCAAAAAGATGCCGAAAAGTTGGAAACCTAGAATATATGGACTAAAACATCATCTATGAACATCCTGGAAACGGGTGTGGGCATCTATTCTGGGGGGTCGGTTGCTATATCCACTTAATAATTCCAATGATTAAGATCACATGGACTATGGACTGAAAGAGGAGGTCCCAAGGTGCCACTCCGTATATGGAAAGCAGGTGAGTTCAAGCGAAATTGCACTTGTCACTGGTCATTAAGATCTTTCATTGTAGTTATTCTAGTAATTACACTACTTAATAGTCATCATAGTTTTTCTTGCTATTGTAGTTGTAATTACCGACTATACTCAGTACACTTGGTCTATGATGGGTAGTGAGATGGATGCGTTGTAAGTCGTTTGAACCAATATCATAAATCAATCCCAATCACACTCGTAATTCATAATTTCAACAGACACTCGAAGGAATCTTGCATTGACCAACAAGGTTTACTCTTCACTCCACCAGCTGGGATGGTTATTCAACTTTGTCCAACCTAAAGAAATGTTTGAAGGATTGATGCTTACCAAAAAACAATATATGCCGTTATATGCCAAAGGTTTCCTGCAAAGAAAATCCCCGGAAAACATCAATAGCAAAACAACAAAAAGCAACAATACCAGAGGTTTCCCCAAAATGTTCATGGTCACCACCAGAGGTTTCCTATTGGAACACATGGAAAAAATCATTCCATTGATCGAAGTATCTTCCAACTGAGGTTTCAACGCTCATCTTGGTGAGGCTTTCTCTGGTGCTTCCCTGCTCTTGCCGCACCTCCTGAAATGTCGCATGGATCAATGGGATGATTTTTGCACCAGCAATTTCGCTGATTTCCCTTGTTCCCCTTAACCAAGTCTGAAGATGTGTTCGAAAGAAACAGGGGTGAATGTCTAAGATCAATCGGAAACAGCAAGTGGTGATGAGATCATTTTGGGTAGATCATCACATTTTGATCACCATGATCTAGACATCGGGTGCATACTAAACCATGCCATTTTGGGTGTACCCAATGACTTGAGCTAGATCCAAATCAGCATCTTTTTTCGGACTTTCTGACAACTGAGCTCCTCGTAGCCAGTGCCCAGTTCTTTCACTCGGCCCTGTGGCATTGCTGATCCATTGCTGATCACGCGTTGCGTTTGGGATGGTAAAGGATGTTAAATGGGTTACTGAAGTCAAAAAATGATTTTCACCAGCAATCAATAAGCAACTATATGAATCATACGGATCAATCGTATTATGTGTTGTGGACCACACATTTTGTCCAGTCTTGGGTAGTGACAGTTGAACCATCCAGTTTTGGGGTACTTAACGTGCACCCATGCCTCCTTGACAGGTGTAGGAAATTGTTTAAGCGCAGAAACCCGGCAAACAACAGATTGTAGTGGACAATCTCCGTGTAAATAGATGATCTTCCAACTCCAGATGATGATCCAGCCAGCCATGTTTGACCCCCTGCAGGCAGCTTAGACAAACCTGAAACTCAAAAATACTCAGGGTCAAAATACAACAAAATCTGGGCAGCTTGGCATGTCGGATTTAAAGAGTGTGGATTCTCATATCATATCGCCATGAATTATTCAATTATTCCCCGTTCATAAGCAAAATATGCAGTGTAAGATAGTGAAAGCCATTTGCCTGCCTTTCCCCCAGGTTTGACCAAGTCAAATGGGCATGTGTCAAAAAATAGATACATATTATATAGATACCTCTAAAACTCAATAGTCAATTCCTGTCAATAAAGCAAAATAAACATGAATTATGGAATTAGACATGAATTCTAAATATATAATACCTCGTAAATTTGTCCTAAATATCTAAAAATTAGATTCTCTGCCGTACTTTTCTGGGCCTTAAATTTTGTCCCAGTCCCAGATTCATTCTGAGATCCATCCAGATCCGTCACCTCTCCAGGCGCCTGCATCTCACCAAGTTGAGATTCCGCACGGAACAACGAGCGCTGGGTGCCCTGCAGCCTTAGGAAATCATCGACCCTTTGGCAAGCGGGCAATGGAACATCCAATCCTGATATGATGAGTTTCTACTGGCAACCAAGTATCCATTGCCAGGTGAGATTGCCAGAGCTAGTTGGAGATTGAATGCACCCATCCGGTACTCAAACATGACAATGAAAAATCCACCATTTGTAATACATTCTAATACGACATTTGTAGATGATTTTCCAAGATATAAACCTTTATCTAGATGATGTTCCGAGGTTTATACCTCCATTTAATTCGTACATTTCCCAGCTGGCCACGTTTGATGACACCAGAGTGTACCCCATATTTCGATGCGTTTCTTGGTGGTTTTCCAGCCACTCCCAGTAGCTGAAAAGAATGGCCCCCAGGAAGGTACAGCCAGTATAGATGGACGATTTGCCATGTTGAAAGCCATGTAAGCTTTATAGCACTCCCCCCAAAAAGGATAGAAAAGTAAAGTAAAATCCCACTAGAACAGAGGTAAAATTACGAAAATTACCATTTCCTATCTTTTTTGGGGGGTTGCATGGGGTTACTAACTATACCCGGTTTCACCGTCCGCAACTCCTGTTCCAAGGTACGCTTGAGAGCTGTCAGCTCGCCAGGTGGACAGGTCCTGTTTGTTCCCCAGGGAACGTAGGGGATCTAAGTAACTGCAGGTTTAACGAACAAACAAAGGACATTTTGGAGCTCATGGATCCAACCAACAAAAAGGGTGTCGCCAGCAAAAGATGAATTTAATCGAAAAACAAAGGGAATTTAACTGACAAAAATAGGGAGGATTTAAGCAATGAGAAGCGAGATTGCACCCCCAAGAAATGGATTGAAGCAGAAGAAATGATTAAACCATCAAAAATGAAAATGTAAAGGCGCTGGGAAACCACAAATGGACTGGATATCCAGTTGTGAGCAATCCCCAAATGCTGAAACCATTCGCTGATGGTTGGATATATTGTACAATGATCATCTTTCAGACCCCTCCTGCCCATGAAAAGGGGTTGAAGACTATGTATTTATATTGCATATGGGTTTTGTCCCAAAAAATGGGATACCCACAAAATCCAGCGGTTTACCGTCACATTTCCCATCAAGCTTGCCATGAATTTGGATTTGGGGAGTCACTGTCCCACAGTTTGAGCCAAACCATTGGCCCTCTCCTCCACCTCTCCTTTGCATGCATTCAGCTGCCTCGGTGGCGGCTGCTTGCTGTTGAGTCCTTTGCTTTGTGATAAAAGCATATGAAAACCTTCAAAAACAAAAAGAAATCAGGATAAAGGTAAATTATACAGAGGATTCACAAAAACAGGATGGAGTAGACCCAACTTTCTAGCTGAGCAGTGTCAAAAATCCATTCCAAAATCTCTTTCAACAATTGGTTCATGAGCGTTCCCACAATAGACTGTGACAACCGCCCATATATTAATCATCAGCCAACCATCATTTGTCAATGTATCCCCATATGTTTGATGGTTCACACCACTATAACGTCCATTTATCCGCAATTATCAACATTTGTTGATGATATCCCCAGTCATCAGGTGTTTATAATGATGGTTGAAACATCATTAAACATCATGTTGTCGGTAATAACACTGTAAACCCAATAACCAACCACCCCAAAGACATCACCATTTTCATGGGTGCTATGTTTACCCTCCCCAAATGATAGGTATATCAACCATTGTAATATATCCCCATATTAACCATTGTAATTAATACTGTATCCCCGGTCACGTGTAGTATATATCCCATGCTATCCCCCTACTACATCAGTATAAGAAGCCTCACGTTTCCCCGGCTCCGCTGTTGTCCAAGCGGCTCGTGAAGCCGCGGCAGTTCGCCCTTCAGGGCTGTGATCTTTAGAGTCAACACTTCATCAATAAACAGCTTCTATGTGGGTGATCTTATCTTGCCTCAAACCGTCAACATGTGTGTATATACATATATAGAAAGATACTATACATATGTATAGGTTATATATATATATACATAGACGGACATGATGATATCGATAGGGTTACTATCGTTATCAAATGTAATGAAATCATAGATTCAAATGTATATACATATACATAGATGTATATATATATATATGTACAATATACAGCTTAGTTGTAATAAATCTATAAGTTTCCCTGGAATACACACATAGATGTTGAATGTGTATACATATATATATATATATACATATGGGTGTACTATTGTGGTAAATCCCATGCAATAAACCATACCCCATTGACCCAATGACTTATCATTTGAGGATATTGAAAGGGACATTGGGATTGCTTGCTGAGCCAAATCTTCTAGAAAATTGAAGCCAATCAAGCATTCTATTCTGTTAGGAGGATTTGCTAAACATCAAATACCACCCAAAAAGCGACAGATTGACCGAAACTGCGTTGAATTGGCTACTTGGGGATTGAACTCATGATTTTTGGTGACATCTCCATGATCTTGCCATATGGGTGTGGGTGTGTCTGAAAATGAGGATATGACGCCTCTAGTTGCAAGTTTTTATAGTTGTGTTGGTCCCATTAAAACCTTCATTTATAAGGGATTTCCCAGCTAGCCATGTTTGATTACCGGAGGTAAGGGAAAAAATGATGATAAACCAGTGGATTTCAGGGTCTCTCAAAATGTTCAAACAAAGCCATGTAGCTTGCCTCAAGATCGTGCAGGCGATTGCTCGCGCTGCTCAAAAGGTCCACGTGTGCTCTCCTTTCAGTCAGGCCATCTGTGGGAAAATCCAGAGAAATGCCGATGATCTTCGAATCCATGGATTGGTTTAGTTGGGAAATTTGTAACCGCAAGCCAAACTTTGCTACTCCCGAATTTTAGGGGTTTTGCTGCACATGTTCCATCAAACCAATCCTACGAGCAGGATTCCATTAGCTGCGCAGCTCAAACTTGGAGATGTGGAAACCAGAAACGGGGGATCTTTGGACACTAAAAACATCCAATTTTGTTGTGTAAAACAGACACAGAGACACGGTTTGTATATAGTATATTTGGCGGCCTTCATGAAGGTATGACCAGCATGAACACCGGAATAGCGGATCACTTTCGCAGGATGTAGTATTGAACCTTTTGGAACCATCTAATCTGAGAGTAATGGATATCGAACCATCCTCAATCTTGAACAGCTAGCTACAAACCCATTGTTGATGGGGTTTACGAATTAGATACGAATTAGTAGACATGAACACACATCACAATAAATCTGATAACACTAAAAAGTAGTACCCCCTATTCACAACAACAATGGTCCACCAGGGTCAATAAGCAGAACTTTGGGGTTTGATCCTCCATATTCCTTGGCAAACCTGCCTATGTTTTGTGGTGTTCAAACCGCGTACTGCAACAAGGAATATTGATGGGTTTTTACTAACCCTTCCAAAAGATAGAAAGCACAAATCCTACCAAAATAAACCCACAGTCATATCACCTGTTCTAACTTTTCGAAGTTGCCACAAACCATGCAGAATCGGTATGTTCTGATTATCGATCTTTCAGCGCTTCTGAACACCAAGATGCTGCTGTTCTTTGCCTTTCAGCACCTGGCTGAAGACAATGAAGCGACAAACTACATATCCAAGATCAGCAGTGAATGTGTATTGTTTCAAAAACAATGCGTCCTTTTTTCGCAAAAACCTATGATGTTGCCAACAACGATGGGGCTTTTCCAGGAAAATCGAAGTTTCAGCAACCCAACATGGCAATTCTCTGTCAGCCATGAGAGGATAAGATCTTCTCTGCGGTGGGATTGCAGAAACGAGAATACGACCATATTGGACCATGTTGGACACTTGATAATCCAGTATCAGCTCCACTCCTGAATTGGTTCAAGGACAATGTTACAGGAAACTGAAACTCATTCAGTATGCCTGCAACAAGTTGCCGCTTTAGAATTATGTCATAGAACCAATCATGTAGAAGGTATACCAAGTGTTTCTAGATTGAATATATCAATTGGTAAACTAATAATGCTAGAACAGCTGAACAAAAATACAACAAACCAGCGACCCCAGCCTGATAGGTGAAACAAAACAATAATTCAATACATAAATTAGTAAACCCATAGTAATCGTCACAGTAGCGGTAATATTAGACAAAAATTAAACATGGTGTACCAGTGTAACCCCTCAAGTGTTCATCTGTTTGATTACCAAATGGTAATGTTATGTTTTCATTGATTCCCCGTGAAGTTGGTGCATACACCTTACTAACACTTAACAATAGATATATCTAACATATTGATTGGGTTTCTCAATTGTGCATACAATCACTAACAATAGATCTACCATAATAGATATACACCAGCTGGGTTCACCCTGGCTCTCTACCCCCCCCTTTTTCATCACCTCAGCTGAGAATTGTTCCAGCTGCTTCTGCACCAGCTCCAGCTCGTCTCGAAGTGCCGAGCCCTGGTAGGGAGATTCGCTGGGAGCTGCAGGGAGATCTCACATCCTCAACGTCTCCAGCTTGGACTTGTTGATATATATATATATACATATATGTATATGCATATGTATAATATATATATATATATGTATATATAGACATTAATATCTGGAAATTAAGGGGGAAATATCAGGTATACCATCCTGGAAAACACTGTTCTATCTATTTGGGGGTTGCTATATCTATATGATGTGATGAATTGGTTGCAGATCTATGGGTTATACATCAATATGCATGAGTTGACTCAAACATATAATATGGATTACACTATGAATCATTTAAGGGGCTAAAAATCCATAGGGTGGTACGCCCAAAACTGCCAAAAACTGCCAAAACCATCAACCATGCCCTTTTCACCTAATGACTTGGTTGTAAAAAAAGAAAACTGGTCATATGCTACTTGGAGGATCACATCAGACATCCAAGCGGTTAAACCCCCCATGCTTGGGTTTAACTCTCATGTTTGTTGATTAAAACCCCCAAAGGTTTGCTTTTACTTGGATGCGCATCCCAGTGGGGAATCGCCATATTGTACTCCTAACACCGGATTGGGATGCACCGCCAAGTATTCAACATCAATTGGTTTATAATTATATCCGATCACTTATCCCGCTACATTATATCTTTTGTCATATCATGACACCCTCATTAAACCACATGTTGATACATTTTGGTGGGAAAATCCAAACTTGTTGATTAAATCCAGATTTTGAACTATTACATCCCCATAATACCCCGCACTATACCACCATGTTTGCTAAGTTCCCAGTTGCCATCTTCCACGCGCCGCACCGCAGCAGCCCGCTGAGCCTCGTGGTCCGGTCGCAGCAGGATGTCTGAGAGTCGCTGCTCCAGCTGCGCCAAGCGCTGCTGTTGCGCCTCGCGTCGTGACGGTGGCGATGGTGGAAACGTGGTATTTTTCTACGAAAAAAAAAGGGGGATTTACCCTGGGGGAATTAAGAATAGGGACTATTATTCTTGGATTATTAAATCAATTGATCAATTCTAAGTCAGATGTGATTGGTGGTTGGATTTTCTTACTTATGGGTTTATACCCTGGGGTAGGAAGCCAGCAAGTCGATTCCACAAATAAACGATTCTGCTTCAGCAAATCCAAGACACGCCCGGCTGCAACAACCCGACATGACCTGTATATATATATATGTGTATATATATATATATATGTGTATATATATATATGTATATATATATATATATCTTATAGTCCAGTATAATGAACCTTTCTTGCTGATGACATCATATTACATCCAGATATTTGCTGAATTATGCTGAATTTGGATCTGGACCCATAGCCTTGCCATCCCTTGGTATCGTGGACCCAGGCCTGCAGCTCGGCTTGGGCCACATCCTGAGCTTGGCCGATGAGCAAGGATGGTCGACTGTAGATTCGGCCTTCGTTTCGAGTAGATGTTGAAAGTTTCAGGTGAAACCAAGACTTGCTTAATGGCTAATGGGGGATCATGGAAGACTAAACGAATAGGCGCGGGGTTATTATACTCTCCCAAGTTGAAACCCTGGAAATGGAAAGTACGAGTATACAATGCTGGAAAGTGTTTTCCACCATCTGTTGAAAGTTTACTTTTGATATTCCAGCAAGTATCTTCCACTCGAGTGATCCAAGTAGCAAGTGTGTCTGCCGGTTTCCAGAAGACCCCAAACAACAGCCACGAATTGGAAACTGCCATGTTTTCCAAATGATGGCCTTTCTGCTCTAAAATTTACCAAGGTTCCATCTGTTCATGATGACCCCCAAGGCCCAATAAATGCATATATCAAGATCAAGCGGCTAGTTTCCAGGTGTTTCCCCCTTCCCTATCCTCTTGGAAACCATTAAAATCAAGAAAAAGAAATGCACCTCCCACATGTGCCATGGTCAAAACATGGTATATGCGCATCGTTCTATTGGCCAAATCACAATAAAGTAGGAATTCATAGTGGTATGACCATCCCCCCAAATACTGGGTTAATCTAATCCAACGAACTTGACAACGGCAAAACCTAGATCCCCCAGCCGTCTGCCGCACCTGCTTCTCAGTGAGCTGCTGCAACTGTCTCAATTCTTCCGCCCAGGTTTGCAGATGATGCACCTGCTGGCTGCAGCGAAAGCGGCGGCGAAAACCGTAGACTTTCAACGGGGGCGATCTTGACGTGATCGCAGGGAGTCTGAGGTTGTGTAAGTCTCTATGGAAAATTGAGGGGAAAAGCGATAGGAAACATGTGGTTTGTCATAAATGGTAGGGTTTCCCAGCTTTTCTCTGTGAGACCCAAGTTTGGGAATACACACTGCAGGGATGCATGGTTGGTATGAGGTATGGAAGCGTGCAAATCAGTGCAAGTTGATGTGAAGATGGGTCAAAAACATTCAAAACTCATGATGCCATGTTTGGGTGTATGAACATCGATGCAGTTTGACGTGAACTTATACCAGGGATTTGACCCATCCTTAGGATTCTTCAGGTCAGTTTCTCTGGGGCTGTGAGTTGTGAAGACAACAAATTTCAGGGAATGGTTTCCTCCTGCAACTACAGAGTTTTCTCCAAGGTGGCCTCGATTTGTTCCACCAATTGGAGATCCTCCATTAGTAAGGGCATGTTTGCTCAAAGTTGGGCCATATCGGGCGCTGACCGACATGGAGGACATTCTATCTACCTACTGGAAGTTTGTTGTCCCCTTTGTAGAGCTGACTGCTTGGACATAGGTGCACCGTGATGTTGCGAGCTCCTGAGAACATTCCAAAATATACGGCAATTACATAGAAACACAGTGGTCCATCCTCATCATGTCAGTACATGTCTTGCTTGATGCAGTGGGATATCTCACACATGGGGACCCAAGATGGCAAGTGAGACAGACCATGCCTAGCTGCACCTTTTTTCACTGGAAAAACACAGTAGCTGGATGTTCCTGGACTCATCAACCATTTCACATATTGCTAGAGATATATTCCATGATATCCCATTTCATCCCCATTATATCTGCGCAAACACAATTGCTGGACGCATCAACCAGTTGCTAAGTGGTGAAGACATCCAGGCCCGAAGGACCATGCCTCTCTGTTGGTGTCTGCCCAGGCTTTGCTTCGTTGCTGCAATTCTTCCTGTCAGAGCGCAGAGAGTTTCACAAGATGGCGCTTAAAAATGGGGGTACCAATGGGCCCCACAAAACTCATCATTTTTCGTCATGTTAGTAAAGCAATCATAAGCCACCAAATGTTTTGATGGTGTATACAACTCATTTATGGTGAAATTAGGGATGGTATATCCTACAGTATTGCTTTACTACGATGATTCAGAATTTAACATTATTTAGCAATCCATATCCATCAACAGTTAAGAGTTAACATTGTTGTTAGATGGATATGCTTCCAACATTGATAATAGTTTATTATCTATTCTATCTATCATCAACATCAAATCATTGTTGATGCTACAGAGTTTTCTGCCATTCTGCCGTTCCCAAACATTTCATCAGCCAAGCTGTCGCATCTTCAGCTCGGCCAAGGTGGCGGTTTCAAGGCTGCTGTTTTTTTTTTTTTTTCGCAAATATCAACTTTGATCATCACAAACAGCTTGGAAACATATAAAATATGTTTGTATTGAAACCTTGAAAAAAAATACACATTGATGATTGGTTTGTATGTAGCCAGTATATCCAAATGTTTCGTGTTCAATTTTCCATGTTTGACGGTTTAGCCGTGGCTAAACCACCAGCGAAACTTGTCAGCCGCTCGCTCCTTGAGTCCTTCAAGCTCCTCGCGCAGCTCGTGCGCCGTTGCTTGATGGCCTGGCGGTCAAGCATGTTGAAACATCAAATAAGTTTTAACCTATTGACGTAGTATATCAGATATATAATATCATTAAGTAGTATGAGTATCATTCTAAAAAAATGTATCAAATATGATTAGCAAACCACCATATTTGGATGGATCAATCACTCTTGAGCCCAAAAACATATGGCTTTGTCTGAACATTTCGGGAAAACCCCCCTAAATCCATCTAGGTATCCACCGGTTGATCATCATTTTCCCTATCAAAATAGCCGTAACTTGGAGGTCTCCAGCATTTTTCAACTCGGCAATGGCACCTCTGGAGCTGGTCTCAAGGCCCTCTTTTAAGGCCTCCAAGGACAAGGAGAGATGGTTCCTCAGGTGCGGTGCCAGTGGCCCCTGGAGTCTTGGGATGGATCAAAAATGGAAGGTGATGATTCCAGCCTGTCATCTAGATATATTTTTTGCAAGGTGTTGCTGATGTTCAGTCATTTCAAACCTGTAGACAATAATCCCAAGTTGACCCACTCTGAAATCTGCTGCATTTTTCCGAGAGGCGTGGTGGCATTCCTTGGGATGAGCAAAGGTTCGGACAAAGATCCGGGCAAAATCCAAAAGGGGGGACCTTCGGAGGCTGTCCAGACCTGGTATGGTCAATGGGTTTGATGGTAGTTAAAAGGTGGCTTCGCCCCATTATGGTTTGTTATGTTTGGTATGATTTGACGATATCCGAAACAGTGTTCGGACCCCGCGAGCAAAAGAAGTGGAAGTGACGATAACCATTTACAAAACCTAGCAAAATGTGCTAAAATGACACATATCATGGGCATATTTGAGACTAATGATTCTGATGGAGATCAAACATTGCACACTTGGTCAAATATCAAGCCTGACAACGCAGATCCACGTAAACTGAAGTGATGCTTTATTCGAGACCTCTTGCCTAGTGTGCCACCTGGGAATGGATGGTCCAACGGTCCAACGCAGCAAAGGCACGCTCTGTCACCTCGAAACGCGGTCAAAGTTGAGAGATCAGCAGCAAAGTCACATGTTCTGAAACCACTATACTTGAACAGGGATCTCGCGATATCAGTGTGTCCAGAAATGGGGATAGCTATGGATAGCTTTATATTGCCATATTGGCATGTTCGGGTACCCAATGGTTGGATAAACCCGCATAACAAAAAACTGGTAGATGGAAATATGAGAACCAATGGTAGAGGATGTGAATATGTATAGCCCAAGGTAATTCAAGATAGCTATGGAACATCATCTTTTTGAAGGCAGACAATCTACTACTGATTAGCCTTTTCCAGAACATATATGTGTTCATACATGTTGAATCATCTTCATAAATTTCCATACATTTAAATCGACCATCGCTGCGACCAAGTTTGAGATCAGAATCCTAGAGTTTGATGAATATTGCCGACCTCCAGGTGTGATTATCACCATCTTTTTTGGGACGCAAACATGGTCTTGCTGCGCAAGTCAAGGCTCCCTGTGTAGGTTCAAATCTCGATGTCTGTAGCATGAAATCCCATGTTGATGCAAAGATCAAAATGACTGGCCCCTGCACAAGGTTGGCTTGCGGGTACTCTAAATCTTGGTTGATGCAATCACAGGCTCTAGGCTGTCAAAGTTTGATTGCATCAAAATTTTTACCGGAAGATTACCCAAATCTCAGCAAGCTCCCATTTCTCTTGATTTGATCATGGATTTCATCTCAATCCCCCGTTTCCAAGTTCTCACATCAAACAATTGGTCAATATTTACTAGGACCTTTCTCCAATTTCATTAACCTCAATCATTTTAAGCCAAGTTGACCCCCAGATTCTCTTAGCATCACATCAAGTCACATCCCAATCGCATATGGCCAAGTTACCACTGCTCTTGGCTTGTTGAAGGAGCTTCTGAAGCTCCAGCTGCTTTTCATTCCTTGGGATCTTTGGCAAAACCCGGGCACAACATCTGGGTCTGGTGAACAGATTCCCTGCTAGAAAAGGGGATGAAGATTGGGGAAGGGAAAAAACAGCTACAGTCACTATGCAAAACACAACATGCTGGTAGAGGTGGTATATAGGTCTACTATGGTCAAATTGGAATTGTGAAAACAAACACATGACTGGACGGAGTGACTCCTCATCTTTTCCCAAAGGTGTCGGATGAAACTCTGAACTCCTTGGAGAAATAGCATTGACAGGGCTGTAACACCATTCAAATGCTGACTAAATGTGGAAGAAGTCTGAACATGACATCAAAATCAAAACATGCAAAAAGGCCTGTTTGATTTCGACCCAAACCCATTCCTTGCTTTTCTTCAACATCTAGCAGCCCATACCAGCCCAGCACATCCCAATAGGTTCGCCAAGTGGCAGCTCTTTGCAAACTCGGCCCTGCTTGTCGAGGCGAGTATCAAAGCGCTCAACCAATCCTCGTCCAAGAAAAGTGAATACCCTCTGGGTATTTCCACGTAGCTCTGGAAAATCATCATTTTCGATATAAATCATGGTACGTCATCTATAAATGAACCATTTTCTATATCGCTGAAATGACGTCTGACCAGCGGGGAATGTGAAGGAATGTGAACGAATTGATACAGTGGCACCCAAATCCCACCATGAACCAGGATGGAAAATCACACCGTTGTTGGTGTGATTTGATGATTTTTTAAGCTATGTCTGACTCAAAATGGATCCCTTGTCATGGACCATGTTTTAGACCAATGTATGGACCAATGTATGGACCAGCATGCGATCTACTTCTTTAATGGACCATGACCATGGCATTCACCAGGGTGCACCGATCCACAGGCAGCTCCGATCGGCAAGGCGCTCTTGTCCAGCTCTTGCCATTCTGTTTGACAGAGCTCGAGCTTCTCCACGCCTCAATGGGTCGAGAAGTGAGACCCTAAAACCCCAGGCCAGGCATGGCCAAGCAATGTTTGGTCATAATTATTTGGTTTGGATCTTGTGTGTTTTAACGTTGGTCATTAATGTTGACATCGGATTAATAAACCCCTCCCCCCCCCCTAAACAAATATCACCCCTAAATAATGTTGACCCCCAAACAATTGACATAGGTCCATAGNCATAGGTCCATAGAAAATTTTAAGACTTAAGTATTCACGAAAGAATTGGCTAATTGAAAACGAATACTTAAGTGGGATTCTGGAATCCTTTTAGTATTGACAAATGAATTGGCTAATTGAAAACGAATACTTAAGTGGGATTCTGGAATCCTTTTAGTATTGCCCAATGAATTGGCTAATTGAAAACGAATACTTAAGTGGGATCCTGGAATCCTTTTAGCATTGCCAAATGAATTGGCTAATTGAAAACGAATACATAAGTGGGATCCTGGAATCGTTTTAGTATTGACACATGAATTGGCTAATTGAAAACGAATACATAAGTGGGATCCTGGAATTGTTTTAGCATTGACACATGAATTGGCTAATTGAAAACGAATACATAAGTGGGATCCTGGAATCGTTTTAGTCTTGACACATGAATTGGCTAATTGAAAACGAATACATAAGTGGGATCCTGGAATCGTTTTAGTATTGACACAGGAATTGGCTAATTGAAAACGAATACACAAGTGGGATCCTGGAAAAAAGTCAGATACTTTATTGAGGGGGGTCAGAAAATGCTTGCTTATTATGACTCTTTTCCCATAGAAAAAAGTCAGATACTTTATTGAGGGGGGTTCGAAAATGATTTCTTATTATGACCCCTTCCCCACAGAAAAAAATTAGATACTTTATTGAGGGGGGTCAGAAAAATGGTTTCTTATTATGACCCCTGCCACCACAGAAAAAAATCAGATACTTTATTGAGGGGGGTCAGAAAATGGTTTCTTATTATGACCCCTGCCACCACAGAAAAAAATCAGATACTTTATTGAGGGGGGTCAGAAAATGGTTTCTTATTATGACCCCTGCCACCATGGAAAAAAGTTAGATACTTTATTGAGGGGGGTCAGAAAATGGTTTCTTATTATGACCCCTGCCTCACCACAGAAAAAGTCAGATACTTTATTGAGGAGGGTCCAAAAATGGTTTCTTATTATGACCCCTGCCCACACGGGAAAAAGTCAGATACTTTATTGAGGGGTGGTCCAAAAATACTTTCTTATTATGACTCTTTTCCCACATATTAATTAATTGTAGATAATTGTATTTGGTTTGTTCATTTNGGCAATCCACCCCAAAACCTTTCAGACAAGACTTGAAGATTCATGCTTCCAGCTCAAAGGGGCTTTTTGGTTTTGAAAGGTTTTGAGAAAGGTTTTACACAAAAAACAGAAGCCTTGAGCCAAATACTTTATTTAGGGGGCCCGTCTAAATAAAGTATTTGGCTCATTGTTGAAGATCTTAGCCTACAAAAGGAACCCAAAAAAAATCAGAAGCCTTGAGCCAAATACTTTATTTAGGTGGCCCGTCTAAATAAAGTAATTGCAGCCCTAAGCGTGGTCCAACATNAATACTTTATTTAGGTGGCCCGTCTAAATAAAGTAATTGCAGCCCTAAGCGTGGTCCAACATGCCCCATAAAACCTCTAAGTTGCTAACATACAGCCCCAAGCTCAGCCCAACAGGCTGTATGTTGGCAACCTACAGGTCTTATGGGGCGCCAAGCTGGGGTGAAGAGGCCCCATAAGACCTGTAGGTTGCCAACCTACGGCAGCCCAAAGCTGGGCCCAAGAGGCCCCATAAGACCTGTAGGTTGCCAACCTACAGCCCAAAGCTGGGCCCAAGAGGCCCCCCATAAGACCTGTAGGTTGCCAACCTACAGCCCCAACCTGGGCCCAAGAGGCCCCCCATGAGACCTGTAGGTTGCCAACCTACAGCCCCAAGCTGGGCCCAAGAGGCCCCCCATAAGACCTGTAGGTTGCCAACCTACAGCCCCAAGCTGGGCCCAAGAGGCCCCCCATAAGACCTGTAGGTTGCCAACATACAGCCCCAAGCTGGGCCCAACAGGCCCCATAAGACCTGTAAGTTGCCAACATACAGCCCCAAGCTCGGCCCAACAGGCTGTNCTGTAGGTTGCCAACATACAGCCCCAAGCTGGGCCCAACAGGCCCCATAAGACCTGTAAGTTGCCAACATACAGCCCCAAGCTCGGCCCAACAGGCTGTATGTTGGCAACCTACAGGTCTTATGGGGCCCCCAAGCTCGGCCCAACTGGCCCGATAAGACCTGTAATTAATTAGGCCACCATAAAACCTGAAGGTTCAAGCTTCCAGCTCAAAGGGGCTTTAAGGTATTAGAAAGGCTTTGAGAAAGGTTTTACCAAAAAAATCAGAAGCCTTGAGCCAAATACTTTATTTAGGGGGCCCGTCTAAATAAAGTATTTGGCTCATGGGATTGTTGAAGATCTTAGCCTTCAAAGGGAATTCAAATTGAAAAGGAATTGAGACATGAATTGAGCCACAAAAAAATTTGGCCCTTGAAATCCAAATACTTTATTTAGGGGGGTCAAATCAATCAT
>BGPT01002827.1:19232-29888 GCA_003297045.1 Symbiodinium sp. clade C Y103 | reverse complement strand
TGCTCAAAAGCGATGTGATCCCTTGTGGTTTGAAGAGTTGTGACCTTTCAATGAAACCCTGAGAGACTTTGAGGGACTGTGAGGGACACTTTGAGAGACTTGGAGAGGTTTTGAAACCACTGTTTAATGAATTTCATTTACAAATATATCACTTGAGAGTACATTTTTTCATAGCAGCTCTTCTGGAGTTATGAACAGGTTTTGAATTTTGATTTTGATTTGAAAAAAAAAACAACTCCATTCATGGACAATGGATGTCTCAACTGCACGCATTTAAGTGGACTGTGCGCTCTCTCACTCAGGGTTTTTGGTTTGCATGTCACGTCAATTGGATAGAACTGAATGCGTCACCCATCCAGGAAAAACCATGAGAGATACTTTGAGGGGCCGGGAGAGGTTTTGAAACCACTGTTCAGTGAACTTCATATATACTATAAAAATATATCACAGCAAAGAAAATTTACTGCAAAAGCTCTTCTGGAGTTATGAACGGTTTTTTTTTGAATTGAGAGAAGTTCCAATTTCATTCATGGATGTCTGTGTATTTTCATTTGAGTGAATCGTGCTCTCTCACTCAGGGTTTTTGTTTTGCATGTCACGTCAACTGGATAGAAGTGACTGAATGTTTCACCCATCCAGAAAAAAAACATGAGAGATACCTTGAGAGACCTGGAGAGACGGTGGGGAGTTCTTGAATCCATCTTTCAATGATTTTTCTATGAATATGACATGTCAATTTAGATATAGAACTTCTGGAGTCATGAACAACCATGAAAAAGGTATTCTGTGAGACCTGCAGAGTTCTGGCATGTAATGAGGAGACATATGACATGCATGTCATTAGATTCTTCGTGATTGACCTTGAGAGATACCTGATTGACCTTGAGAGACCGCTTGACCTTTTTTGGAGCAGTCATGCTGAGTTGAGAGAAATTCAAATGTTATTATGTTGGATTCTTCAAGCGTCCCATTTTCTTGGACTGTTATATCAATCAGCGTGGTGGCTCTGAACCAGTGTCATGCAATTTTCCATTTGCTCTTTGTAGAACAGTATATAGATGCCTGATGTTGCAACTGCGCCCACGGCTGACTGCTGATCCAACGGTCAGTGTTGCTGATCTGTGTGGACCCCTTGAAAATTACATGGAACAAGAACGTGAAAACAATGTCTGCAAGGTTTTGCAGCCCCCCTCAATGGCCAGTTGGAAAAGTGGTTGTCCTGTTGGGTGGCTGGTGGGTTACTGACTGGAGAAGTTTAGGATGTACTAGCACCGTGGGTCCTGATAGAAGAGCGCCAAAAAACATAGGCAGGCAATGCTGAGGCTTCTGGAGACCAAATAATGGGGCCATAGCAAGCAGCAAGAAGACCAACGATGATGCAGCTGACTCTATGGATGATTGGATCCGTATGGGAATGGCACACTTACGGCACGGGTTCTCAAACAACATCCAGACAAGAAAGAAGCTGCATTCCGAAAATGTGACAAAGTACAACGAGAAGCCTTAGAGAGCATCCTATGTTTGATCAATGTCGAGGTGAATGAACCAGGTGGTCAGCTTGTCGTTTGCCCCGCTCAAGGCGACAGCCAACAGTCTACGTCAGAAGCACAACCCAGCCCTTCGACCCAGTCTTCGTTGAGAAAGAGTGGCAGTCAGACTCTCAATCCAAAGTCCATCTCTATGGACTTTGACGCGGTTTTTGATGAAGTCTTAGATTCAAAAAGTAATGAAGAGAGTGATCTCAAGATCACATACCTCAAAAAAGGGACAGGGGCAAGCAGCTCAAAATTGACACAAGACTCACCCTTCCCCCCAGAAGAACAACTTGTTCTCACTCAAGATCACCGAAGATGACGAGCAACTTTTGAAGTCTGCAGCTGAAGTTGAACCCATTGCAAGAGGTGGCAAGTCCCAGAACCAAAGGGTGTATGAAATTGCACCCAAACCCAAAAAAGGAGCGAAGAACAAAAAGAAGGCTCAAAAGAAAACCCGCCAAGAGAAGACCAAAGATATGACCGGAAACAAACCTACAGGAACCCCTATGAAACGACCCAGTGCAGCCCCTTCGACCTTGGGCTTGGCAGAGGAAGAAGATGAGGAGAAGCTGAAGCCACACATCCCTGAAGGAGTTGTTGAGGCAGCCATGGATCATGCCCGGAGCCTTGACACAGAAGATCACACCCGGCAGGTAAGACGACAACGAACCACAAGCAATGCATACCACAAAAGTTAATTTCTGTTGATGAAGCAGGGCATGAGCAAGGAGGATGCACAGGCAGTAGGAAGGGTTGCAGGTAGAATGGCAGGGGCGCAATTTGACAAGGAATGGCCCAATTCCAAAACAAAGGGACAAGCAGCGAGCAAAGCAAAACCTAAGAAAAAACCTTGTCCCAAGAAGAAGACTTGCAAGAAGAAGAAGAAGACCCCAAAGGAACCAGATCAGGAAGAAGTGGGCTCCCACAAGAATGAGGAGGGCAGCATCCCTGAAGAGATGGAGGTGAACCAGGACGAGGATGAGAAGGGCGTTGACATTGACTGAGGGGTATACTTTGATTTGTATACCACAACTTGGTTGTACAGTTTTGAAGAAGGTTGAGCCTTACACTGCTGTGATTTTCACAAGTTCTGTTTGCATATTGTGTTCAACTTTGTTTCGACGTACCGTTCAACCTATCTTTGCATCTTTCAAACCTGCAGTCTTCCTGAAATTGAATTTGAAACTGCGTGAGAGAAACCTTGAGAGTTGACGGAACTTCGAAAACATGTCACAGCACCTTGAGAGAGAGGGGTGAGTTCTTGTCAACACAAACCTTGAGAGAGAGAGAGGGGTGAGTTCTTGTCAACACAA
This sequence comes from Symbiodinium sp. clade C Y103, assembly GCA_003297045.1. NCBI lineage: Eukaryota > Dinophyceae > Suessiales > Symbiodiniaceae > Cladocopium > Cladocopium sp. clade C. The sequence continues at coordinate 27,040 of BGPT01002827.1, read as the reverse complement.
ACCTTGAGAGAGAGAGAGGGGTGAGTTCTTGTCAACAGAAACCTTGAGAGATGGAGAGAGGTGTGAACTCTTGTCAATACAAACCTTGAGAGACTGTGAGAGAATGTGAGCCGGCTAGAAGAGTCGAACCACTGTGCGCGATGAAAGTTGAAAAATGATTTGGCAGCCAAACGGCAATTTGAGCTTCTTTTTTGGGAGTGTTTCGTTTGGGTGTACCTGTGAGTGATTCAACTTGAAAAGAAATTTATCATCTGATGTGGTTCGAATTGTGATGTGATTGTTTTGGAGTCACAATGGAACACGAAGGTGTCTTCATGTTACTTTGATTCGACTTCCATGTCACCTTGATGCAAGTTGCTGAAGTTGTTCATGGAAAGCTTAACCTTCATCCATCCTCCGTGTTTGCCACTCCAGTGAACATGACACAGGGCTTTATGAGATTGAGTATGGAGCAAACGCAATTTCAAAGAGAATGCCAACATTGCAAATTCACACCAAGCCCTTCCAACAGCACTTCATGATGAAAACATGTTGAAACCATTCTTGAAATCATGTGAGTTTAATCATGTGAGTTTAAGCACTTCATTATAACAACATTTGGTAACCAATTGTTGAAACCATGTCACTTCATGTTGCAACTGTCAAGACAGTTGGGTTTGGATTGGATCCTTTTTGCACCATGGTTCATCCCCCAGGAAGCTATGCAAGATAGCCTGTGCCAACTACCATTTGCAAACACTTTGAAACCACTTTTTCAAACCATGTGAGGTTCACTGCATCATGATGAAAACGATTTGGGACCAATTTTTCAAAACCCAAAACCACTTCTAATAAGAAGATTCTGCACTGTCAGAATCACTCCTCTATGGATGCCATGGAGGAACGTCCGAACACGGTCTTCATGAAGCACCTGTGGATGTCGACCACGGAGAGACAACTGGTCAGCGAGCTGGAGACATTGGGGGCCACCGAAGGTTTGTACAACGTGAACCTGGTGAATTGTGGGACCTACGATGGATCCATCGATCAATGGGTTCCTGACCTACAAGACTGAGGAGCAGTGCCAGAAGGTGATAGAGGTGCTGCAGGGCTCTATGCTGAACAAATTATCGAAATATCCCGTTGAGGTGGATTGGGCTTGGCCTGGAGAGGGCCCACCCGAGCCAGCAGTCGCAAGATGACTCATTCGAGAATGAGAAGAAGGCGCCGGACTTGAGACAGCCGAAAACGCCCGTTTCCAATGACGCCAAGGATCACATCACCGCCGATGCATGCCATGATGCACCCCAGGCCCTGATGGTGCCCCCCATGATGATGCCTCCAATGCATCATCCAGGGCCGCTGCACCATCCTCCGCGCCCTGGATACTGGCACATGCCCTATATTTCTGGCCCACCGAGAGCAACCTTCCAGGACTTTCAGTTCCAGGAGAAAGCCATGAGTGCTGCCCAGGTGAAATGCAAGGCAAAGCCACCCTCTGAGGCCACAGAGGCCATTGAGGCCACGGAGGCCACTGAGGCCGGAGGCCATTCAGGTTTCATTGGAGAATGACGACGAGGAGATCCAGTCCTACCTCAAGGAGATGGGATGGCTATTGCACACCCGAAGACATAGTCCTGAGATTCTTCATGAAACTCAATACAAACAATCTACCAGTCCAAACCTTTTAGACAAGATTGGGAGACACAACACTTTCCAGGATTGAATGGATTTGAAGGAAGCTGTGGGGAACTAACACANACAAACAATCTACCAGTCCAAACCTTTTAGACAAGATTGGGAGACACAACACTTTCCAGGATTGAATGGATTTGAAGGAAGCTGTGGGGAACTAACACACCGAAAAATATAAAGCAATATGCAACTTGAAGAATTTAGTGGGTTCTTCAATAAACCATGGGAGGCAAAGCAAAGCGAAATCACAAATGTAAAATGAGGAGCTAAGCATTTCATCCCAGCAAGATCAGGCTTGTCGGCTACCCAGCAACCCAAACAATTGACACTGTCGCGCCAATGAAGTAGATCCCATGGCCAAAGAATAGGAATCGATCGGTCCAGCACTTGAAGTTCAGGCCCATCAGGTCCCTCCCGCTCCAGAAGGTGTGGGATAGACACTTCACCCATAGGGATATTGGACCATTTCTCATACCACCTGAAGGGATCCAAACACAAATGCAATTTTCCCACATGTAAACCAAACCTTTTGAACAGAACACCAAACCTTTTACAGGGAACACTTGTGCAGGGTAATGCCAAAACATTTGCAAAGGAGATGTTTGAAAGCAGAACCTCTCAAAGCTGCGCTCTTCGTGCCCGGCATCTCCAGACCAAGATGCAAGTAGAGTTGCTAAAGAGCAGTTGGAATTGTCTGCACGTAGGCCTTTGGCATCTCTGCATGCTTCTGCAGCGGAAGTTTTCTGAAGGGTTTCAATAAGANAGTAGAGTTGCTAAAGAGCAGTTGGAATTGTCTGCACGTAGGCCTTTGGCATCTCTGCATGCTTCTGCAGCGGAAGTTTTCTGAAGGGTTTCAATAAGAGCTTGAACACAATTGCATGTATATTTTTTGAACATAGTTGCACTCGCACGCAATCCCAGGAACCCCATAGAGATTTGGGACATAATTGAACACACAACTTTTCATAAACCGGACCCCAATGCAGATCTTCTTCAACAGCCGGCGTGCGGAATAGGAAGCACCTTTAACCAATTCCAGTCCTGAGGGGTCAGGGTTTTTCACAAAAGCTCCAGAAGGGTTTTTTCCAGAGAGGTTTCCCGGTTTCCCCTAAAAGGATTTGTTCCCCAGACTTTTGTAGCACCATCACCTCTTTGAGGTTTCGTTGACTTACTACCCATATATATAGATTTTTATTGGGCAACCCAGTGAGTGCATGTCATGTGAATGGTTTCAATGGGACACCCCATATCACCGGTAGAGGGCTTTATCACCCATTGAGTGTTTAGACATGTTCATGGAGTATCTTCCGTTTTACTTAGGAACATGACCCACTTTGTGGTCTTGCTATTGTTTTGGTTGCAATACTTCTTCATTGAGTGTTGCAAGTAAATATCCCATTTTAAACTATCCCATTTTACATGGGGAACCCATGACCCAATGTAAATATGTATAACTAACTGTTGTATGTAAATATAACTCTGATATAAATAGAAAATAATAACAATACATGTGATTTTGATAGGCTTTGGCAATGCCAATCCACATATATTACATGTATATATATATATATATATCTCTCTAACTATCTATTTATATATATATATATCTATCTATCACTGGGGAATCACCCGGTCGTCCCCTGCGATCTCCTTCATTGTGCAAAGCCCGCAGCTGGCCCTTTGAGGTCGATCGATTGCGATGGCTTGGATGGTCTCGAAGATGCGAAGGAGACCGGGTTCTCGAGCGAGATCTTTCGGCCCTGCGATGGGAGTGGGCCCCATAAGTATAAATAGTTTTAATACCAAAGACATTGATTNAGATGCGAAGGAGACCGGGTTCTCGAGCGAGATCTTTCGGCCCTGCGATGGGAGTGGGCCCCATAAGTATAAATAGTTTTAATACCAAAGACATTGATTGATAACACTGTGTGAAATATAACCGGATGAGATTCCCATGTTGATAGTGACTGGGCATTCAAAAGATCATCCANTAGTTTTAATACCAAAGACATTGATTGATAACACTGTGTGAAATATAACCGGATGAGATTCCCATGTTGATAGTGACTGGGCATTCAAAAGATCATCCAATAGAATTACCACACAATTTGCATGGGGTAGAATAGAAATCAATATATATATATATTTATACATATGTGTGGGTGATCAATGATTGGAACGTTGTTTGAATTGAGACATCTCACAAACCATTTTGGGGTGAAAACCCTTTGGTGGTTGGGTCACAGTTGAAGACATCATCCCTTTACCCGAAACCTTTGTGGAGTAACCCCATTACTTCTGAGTGGGCTTTTGTGTAACATTCCATGCAATAAGATGTCCACACCTGTTTGGGGTGCATGTTTTTTTATGGTGAAGTCATACCTGTGAGACTCCTAACCCCCAATCTATTTATGTTGGTTGGACTACTGACTAGCTCTTGTTTAAGATACCCAGTGAAGCTGCCAAACCTTTTTGGTGTACAACACACTGTTTGTCGGCCTGGGCCATCAACTTTTTTGTGACCGCATGCGANGCTCTTGTTTAAGATACCCAGTGAAGCTGCCAAACCTTTTTGGTGTACAACACACTGTTTGTCGGCCTGGGCCATCAACTTTTTTGTGACCGCATGCGATGGTCTTGTTGTCATCGGTTTGCCACATACACGTGCTCTTAAGCTCCGAACTCGTTTCAAAGATTTGCGCTTGTCACAGCAGGTAATCCCGCACACAAGCATGATACCCAGATTGGGCCTTATAGCCATCTAAGATGCTGGACCATGAAACTGGACNCAAAGATTTGCGCTTGTCACAGCAGGTAATCCCGCACACAAGCATGATACCCAGATTGGGCCTTATAGCCATCTAAGATGCTGGACCATGAAACTGGACATGGGATGAGTCAACAATTCAACACCGTTTTCCGATCTCTTGCCGAAGTTTTGAAAGGTTTGGACTTTTGGTGACATCAGATTGAAAGATTTTTTTCACCCTATCCAACTGTTCTCAACNAACACCGTTTTCCGATCTCTTGCCGAAGTTTTGAAAGGTTTGGACTTTTGGTGACATCAGATTGAAAGATTTTTTTCACCCTATCCAACTGTTCTCAACAGCACCAAGGCTACAGGCTGTACCCCAAAAACATTGATGCCATCTTTTGATGATCATCGCACTGAAACTATACTACCTCAGGAATCAGCCTTTTTATGCCTTCTTCCTTTTCTTGGTTTTCTCCTGACCTGCGCCTGCCTCATCTTTGGACTTCTCATCTCCCTTGTTATCCTTGTTTGCCTTATCAGCAGCACGTAGCAGTGCCTTGCCAAGCTCTACCTTGCTCTTCGCCAGGGTGTTGAGATTTGCAATCTGCAGGGAAAGGAAATTGGAAACAAACCCAGGTGTTTCAGTGTCAGTCAGTTGGATTGAACTCTTGTGAGATGAGGTCTTTGAGAACAAATTTAAAAACTTATTGGCTTTTTCCCCAAGTATGTTGAGCATTTTACTTTCCNTCAGTCAGTTGGATTGAACTCTTGTGAGATGAGGTCTTTGAGAACAAATTTAAAAACTTATTGGCTTTTTCCCCAAGTATGTTGAGCATTTTACTTTCCGATATGCTAGCCTTGTTGATTCTGACTAGGTTTTGCTTTTTGACTGTCTCTTAGATTGCTCTTCTTAATCCCCACTGTATAAGACTTCTGGGTTCTTGATATATTGAACTTTTTCCATCACCGCCATGTCAATCTTTTTTAACCCATATGTTCGAGCCTCCTGCATCACCGGTGTGTAATGCTTGAGCTTCTTCTTGTCCTCGTTCAACAAATCTTGGAGACACCTGGCTTGCTTCTCCAANCCCATATGTTCGAGCCTCCTGCATCACCGGTGTGTAATGCTTGAGCTTCTTCTTGTCCTCGTTCAACAAATCTTGGAGACACCTGGCTTGCTTCTCCAACTGGGTCTGCAGAGCTTTCAAGTGGTTGATGAGCTGGTCACTCATTTCGAGCGGCTTCAAACGAAAGGACAGATNGGAGACACCTGGCTTGCTTCTCCAACTGGGTCTGCAGAGCTTTCAAGTGGTTGATGAGCTGGTCACTCATTTCGAGCGGCTTCAAACGAAAGGACAGATCCCTGCGCAAGCAGGGCAAAGAAACAGGATACACAACTTTTCACACACCTTTTGGACATGACCTAAAAACTCATTATTATAGGAACATCTATGTTTGCAAACAGAACCCCGGAATACACATAAACCAAAAACAAAAGTCATTTGACAAACAACACTCATTTTCCCAAACCAAGCTGCACGTGTTTGCATCTTTCAACACCTTTGTAATCAATGCCTTCGCCTTTGCTTGGGGTGTCTCAGCTTTAACTTCTTTAGGTTGCCCAGGTTGGTCAGTGTCTTTCGCAGCACCTGTGCCTCGCCTCTTTTTGTTTTTGGCTGCTCCGTCACCGCCACTGCCGATCGAACCCATGAAGCCGATAGCCTTTGCCATGCCCTCCTTGTTGCCCATCTCTCCTTTCAAAGAAGCTGGGTCTAGGCACCCACCCGCCTCTGTAAAGGCCTTGATCATCTCCTCAGAGACCTGCCCCTTTGCTTCTAAGCTTGTCACCCTTTTGAGCTCGTTGATGTTCTTCAGGTCGATGTCGATCAGGCAGAAGTAAAGGTTGTCCTCTGGCTCCTCAGGGTCCGGGATCAGCAAGCCAAGGTTTATTTTGCGCCCCATGATGCGCTTTGCCTTCTCTTCTCCGTACTTTTCATTCAGCCACTTCTCGCTCCTGAAACCATATTTGACTTGGCTCTTGCGAGACTCTGACAGGCTGGCCTCATGCTTGCAGATGATGGCATCTACATCGCCACCACACTTCACCCAGTCCACAAACAACTTTGCCCGCCCATCTTCTGAAGTAAGTCTACTTCCAAGGACTGTAGGAAACCCTTTCCCGTTTCTGATCCACCGTCGGTATCGCAAATACTCTTTGTGGTGAGTGCTCGAATTGATCTTCTCATCGCTGCTCTCTGCCGATGCTGATGCTGACGAAGTCGGTGAGGATGTAGTTGTCGGAGAAGACGCTGCTTTGGTAGGCTTTTCCAACTTGGCCTCAACAAGTGCCAACTTGCTTTCTGGCTGCTTCTTGTCAGACTTGTCCTTTGCACGTTTGGTCTCAGCTGCCTTTTCCTTCTTGGTCTCATCCTCCCTTCCTCGTTTCTTTTCCTTGCTTTTCGTCTCCTCAGGTTTGGCCACTTCCTTGGTGCCCGTGCTAACCTTCTTCTTTGCCATGTTCTTCTCAGTCTTTTCATCATCCTTTTTCACATGCTTCTCTGGCTTCTCTTGCTTGCTTTTCTTCTCAGCATCCTTGCTCTTCTTTGACTTCTTGGTAACTTCTGGCTCCTCCTCAGGAACCTCGCTCTCGCTAGAGTCACTGGCCACCTTCTCTGGCTGCTTCTTCTTTCCCTTGACCTCCTTCTGTGTGACAGTCTTCTTGCTGTCGCCCTTTGCCTTTTNTGGCCACCTTCTCTGGCTGCTTCTTCTTTCCCTTGACCTCCTTCTGTGTGACAGTCTTCTTGCTGTCGCCCTTTGCCTTTTCCTTTGATGGCTTCTCAGTAGGTTCTTCATCAGAATCCACTTCGCTTGCATCGTCCTCCTCCTCCTCTTCCTCTGAGCTGCTGTCCTCTGGGTTCACAGTCTCCGGCTCTGAACCTGCCTTGTCATCAGAACTGGATTCACTTTCATCATCATCTNNTGGGTTCACAGTCTCCGGCTCTGAACCTGCCTTGTCATCAGAACTGGATTCACTTTCATCATCATCTGATTCCTCAGCTTCCTCACTCTTGTCATCCTTATCCTCCTCTGATTCTGCCTCGCTGGTGCTGCTGCTGCCGTCGTCGCCTTTGGCCGATGCCGACTCACTGTCTTCTGCAGCTGCTGCCTTATTGCCTCCTNTCCTCCTCTGATTCTGCCTCGCTGGTGCTGCTGCTGCCGTCGTCGCCTTTGGCCGATGCCGACTCACTGTCTTCTGCAGCTGCTGCCTTATTGCCTCCTGACCCTTTCATCATCTCTTGGACCAGTCTCTCAGCCTCGTCCTCGGCCATGGTCGAAGTCGCTGCCTTGCTGTTTTTGTCTCCAGGAGGGTTCTCAGCCT
>BGPT01002826.1:55539-68183 GCA_003297045.1 Symbiodinium sp. clade C Y103 | reverse complement strand
AGGAGGTGGTGCGCAGCAAGCTCATTTTCCACCTTTGAAGATTGGATCTACAAACGTTCTTGCTGGCTGGTTTGCGCGGCTTTTCAATGAGCAGAACCAGAAACCCTACACGTTGTACCAAGGGCATGAAAGTAGTCCGCCAGACAGTACACGCAGGTGCTGATCCACAAGGATTCCTTCAAACACAATCTGCCTGGATTCTGTACTGGGAAGAATGGCTGGCAGATGTTCACAACATGCTCATTGCCTTTGAGTGCGGCGGCTGCAGCTTATTCCTTCAACAAGATCAGCCGGGGCATTTGGCACATACTTACACATAAGTTTGGAATTGTGGCAGGAGTCTTTTACGACAATTACCAGTGTTCGAAGTGCAGCCACTGGCGGAGCTAACTTCGAAGATAGTGGGGGCTCTGCTCAATGTGCTTGGTTGGAAGCATGTCCAAGGCAAGAAAGCCGTGGATTTTTCTCGGAAGGGCGAACTCGTCGTGCAAGACAAGCGGGCCGAATGGAAAGAATCTTGGAGCTTGTCAGGTGTTAAGAACAGACCAAGGTCGTGACAAAACTGCAGTGGCTTCTCTGGCAAGGCTCATGAATTTTGCAGGAGGCTTTGTGATGGGCCGCCACTTCAAGCCGGGAACGCATATTCTGAGTTCCTGGGCCAATGACAAGCGTATTCATGCTTCTGAAATCCTACGTGTTTGGGAGAAGTCAAACCGAAACACATATTCTTTGCATGATTCTAATATTCCTTGGATAATCTGCAGTGATGGTGCGGTTGAAAAAAAAGGAATTTGGGGAGCGCTGGCGTGCGAAGCTCACAGGCCAGAAGGTCGTTTTCGCTGGAGAGGTGCCCAAGTCTTCAATTGATTTCTGGTTGCGGACAGTTGGTGAACAGCTGATTTGTGAGATAGAATTATATGCGTACATATGCGTGAGGTGGGAACCCCGACATGCCACAAGAGACAGGAATTGAAAACTCATGTTGTTTTATGACACTTAGTGTTATTGGAAAGTTTATGTAACTTTCCTTCAAACCAAAACTTCCTTTGTTGTTGATTCACAACAACTTGCTCCCTGGTGTTTTTGGTACAATAAGTTTGTACCGCTTTGGGTTCAAAAAAAAAGAAGTGGCGACCAAATCGCTTTCGAAGTTTCCTCTCTTGGTCGGAAGTTTGTTTGAAATTACAAAATGTATGTTCAAATTCATTTGGCGATTTAAAAGAAAAATGAAGACGAAACACTTGCAGTCATGACACATTGACATGTCAAGACCAAGACCAAGACAAAGATAACTAAAGACCAAGGTGGGAAGGTAACAGGTTCATGTGTGTATCAGTGATGTACTGTGGTCATGTTCACATGTCACACATGTTAATCTTTGTCGTTCCGTTTTTGACATCTCAAGCAAGGGAAGGGTGTGGTGGGTTTCGAAGAAAACTCGATTTCCCAATTTTTGCACCCCCCTCCCCTTTACCCAAAAATTCGGATCGACTTTCTTCTCGGGGTGAGAAATGTGTTCTTGCAAAAGCAAAGCATGGAACTTTACCAATGTAACTTGGAAATACTCCAAAAGCGGGAGTGTGTGCGTCAAAGTGACACTTGCACAAAACAACGAAAGCGAAAAATTTCCAAAGATCACTTGGTCGAAGTGACTAAGCAAACCAAAGGTTTGTGTGACACCCCAGGCACACAGCAATGCTGGAATGCGACAAAATGGGAATCAAATAATATCAAGAAATGAAAGTTTGAATATATTATATGAATAATATATTCTGTATATGAACGCTTATTCTTACCGTGGCGATAGCCTCAATTTATTAGCTAGTGTGTGTAAGCGCCCGGTAGCTAGACGCGATACAGGGTTGTCGTTTTGGTTTGTAACACTTTGTCATAAGGCATTGTGTTTATTGACAATGAAGCAAGCCGGATGACATTGATCAAAAGAAACTCACCATTGACGGCAATGTTCATGATGGTTTCCCTTCTAAGTCTTCTTGATACCATTCTTCCCTTCAGTGCTTGGTGTGAACGAGTGGCCAGCTCCTCTAACCCAGCAGACATGCCATCGAGGGGTGAGGCCAGGAAACTAGGAGAAAGGATTGGAGCAAGACTCGGAGGTGATATTGTGCTGCCGGGCTACATTCTTAGTTTCTTTCAAAGAGACCATTTCGATACAGAACTTGCTGAGCTTGTGAAATTCGAAGCTATGTGAGGCAGGCTGCAGAGAGGGGGGAAAAGACAAGCCTGGAAGAAGCATAGCCTGAAAAGACAACAAATAGAACCACGTGATGTGTGGTTGTGAAATGCATATAGGACATATGCTAAAACCCAACGATATTTCCCCCGACTTGCAGAGCCAAAAAGAGTGAAACCGTTTGTGAAGCTGTCGTTGTTTCATGTCAGTGATTTGTGGTCTTCAATACTTTATATATTGATATATGTTTATGTGCATGAGGGTGATTGGAACTTTTGCCTTCAGCGTAGCTTGGGGAAATGTGTATGTGTTGTGCGGACTGAGTGGGAGTGTTAGAAACGTAAAGGCTCATCGTGATGATCCTCCTGTTTCTTAATGCTCTGCGCAAGGCTTGGCTTGAAGCGCACACTCTGTCCTTTGATCTCAGCATGCAAGCGTTTTCCCGCTACGCCTTTCTCTCCTTTTGTGCGTGTGTGCATGCGCGTGATTTGGAGACCCTCTTGACATATATCTGACGCGTGACTTGTGCGTCGGTGGTTTGATTTGAACTGAACCAAAACAAATCCAAGCACACTTTTGTTTGAAGATTGTTTCAGTTTGTTTTGCGGTTTTGTTTCACCAACAACCAAACGTGAATGGTGCAGCTGTGGTAGAGTTGAAATGCTAGATACACTGCTGGAGATGTTGCTAGTTGAAAGTTACTCAATGCACTTGTGCAGCTTGAGTTGAATGACGTTTTCTGGAGGCGATGTTGCTAGTTGAAAACTATTCAGAACATCGGTGCATCTTGTGATGTTTGACTGTTTGGTTGTGGGTGATCTCTTGCGAATTTATGTTTCATTCCATGATGTTTCCTCCCAAGAACGGTAGGGAGGGTGGGTTGCTCTTTGATTTTGAGAGCACGGTTTTGTAGCTAGTTTTCCCACCCACCCAAAATGTGACCATTTTTACCCGCCCTTGGGGGGGGAAAGACAAGCCTGGAAGAAGCATAGCCTGAAAAGACAACAAATAGAACCACGTGAAAATGTGTGGTTGTGAAATGCATATAGGACATATGCTACAACCCAACGATATTTCCGCCGACTTGCAGAGCCAAAAAGAGTGAAACAGCCAAAAAGAGTGAAACCGTTTGTGAAGCAGTCGTTGCTTCATGTCAGTGATTTGCGTTTTCAAATTTTAATTTTCGAATTTGGCGACGGACGTGCGTTTGTGACGCATACGTGGTCTTCAATACTTTATATATTGATATATGTTTATGTGCATGAGGGTGATTGGAACTTTTGCCTTCAGCNTGGTCTTCAATACTTTATATATTGATATATGTTTATGTGCATGAGGGTGATTGGAACTTTTGCCTTCAGCGTAGCTTGGGGAAATGTGTATGTGTTGTGTGGATTGAGTGGGAGTGTTAGAAACGGGGACGTCACCAAGTGCCACGCCTGCCACACGCCTGCCGCGCAAAAGAGGCGTGCTGCCCACGGCGACCAGGGGCGACCAAGCGCGACACCAGAGCCAACCCAGTGCCGTAAGTGTTGCGGGCGCCACACAAAAGTGCGGCTCATGTCACCAAGTGCCACGTTTGCCACACCAAAGTGCAGCGCATATCACTGAGTGCCACGCCTGCCACGCAAAAGAAACGCGGCGGCAACGGCGACCAAGGGTGTGTGAAGAAGTTGTGTGTGAGGGCGTTGTGTGAGAGTAAATTGTAAGTTGTGTGTGATAGAGTTGTGTGAGAGTGTTGTGTGAGAGTAAGTTGTGTATGATGAAGGAGTTGTGTGTGAGAGGTTTGTGTGAGGGGTGTGAGTTGTGTATGCGAGCGTTGTGTGTGAGTAAGGTGTGTGTGAGAAAGTGGTGTGTGAGGAAGTTGCGTGTGAGAAAATTGTGTGTGAGGAAGTCCCGTATAAGAGAGTTGTGTGTGGGTCGGGTAAGTTGTGCGTGAGAGAGTTGTGTGAGAGGCGGGAGGAGAAGGAGGAGAAGGAGGAGAAGGAGGAGAAGGAGGTGAGGCGGCGCCGGGCGCAGAGAAAAAAACAAAAACCCCACGCAATGTTGTGAGGAATAATTAAGGTGTCCTATATACATCTGTTTGGGGTCAACGCTGGTGCAATAAAACATGTGGGCGATCTTCTGAATTCATCCAGCACTTGAATTTGCCCTTGCAAAATCGCAATTTTTGCAACAACGTGAATGTGGGGTTTCAATCTTTGGTTTGAGATTGATGTGTTGTGTATTTGCCGAAGCCAAGAAACTGGAACGAAACTCTAATACTGGAACCGTGGAACCCTGGAACCTGCTTCTTTGTTGCAAAACTGGGAAAAACTGGGGTTATTGTTAGCTGTGGCCTTCATAATTATTGTACATGTGCGCTATAGCTAATTAATTGTATCATTCCATGTTTCACATCAATTTCAATGCACGCAGTGCCAAGATGTTCCGTTTCCAGAGCAAAATGATTTTCCGCATCAAAAAGGGTCCTTGTGCTCATGAATCAATTCCACCATGGCTGGTAAACCGATAAGACGGGAACATAACAAATCGCATCGGCAAGTGCTGTTGTTGGATTGGACCTTTTCCTTTTTTGCAAAGCAGATGGTCGTCACCTGAAAATAACCCGTTTGGCTTTCAAATCTGGATGGCTAGCCATGCAGGCAAGAAACTGTTCGGATTGTACGACATTGCCGTTGTAATTGGTTTATTTGCCAAAAAAAAACGAAAAGAAAGGTCGTCAAACGTTTTTTCCAGTGTGATATTTTTTGTATGGCATCGTTGCATTGCAGGAATTGATTGCTGCAAAACCTGCAGATCTACTCAGTGCGGAACTTGGCCTTACTGTATACAATTGAATTTTGGCCCAACTTTTCTGTTCGTTGTCCGGTTGCTAAATATTGGGAGGAACATCCATACGGCTCAAACAAATGTTATGATGCAAGTGGGGTTTGACATGTTTGCAACCAACGATTTTTTTTGCAGTCCGTGGTAGATGGTTTCATCTCGCGGTAAACGAGGGAACTCAACATGTCACCAAATTATTTTCGGACAACCTGAAGCATTGTGACACATTGTGGGCAAATGGTTCAAAATTGCATCAACGTTTTCAGATCTTTCAGGCACCTACTTCCGAAAAGCACTGCCTTTTCATCCTGATGTGGCAGATGATAAGGAGAAGGCAAAGTGCCGTTGCCATATGTTTTGCTTTCAATACTCCCACCTTAGGGTGACAAACATCACGTTGAAAAAACATCATTCACAAAATAAGGATTTATGTTGGTTCAATGTACATGCATACCAATATTTGCATTTGTGATTGTGTTTGTGTTGTATGTGTGTTTGTGCCTGTATTTGGATCTGTTTGTATGTATGTACATGTATGTATAAGTATTGTCTAGGTATGCAAAGACCAAAGGTCTACGTACTACATACACTAACGTCTAATTATATGCGTAGGTAATGGTCTAGGTAACGGTATGGGTGTACAGGTATAGGCATAGGTATGCGTATAGGTATGGTATAGGCATAGGCATAGGCATAGGCATAGGCATAGGCATAGGCATAGGCAATAGGTATAGGTACAGGTATAGGTATAAGGTAAAGGTAAAGGTAAAGGTATAGGTATAGGTATAGGTATAGGTATAGGTGTAGGTGTAGGTGTAGGTGTAGGTGTAGGTATAGGTATAGGTATGGCTACAGTTATACGGTATGAGTTTAGGTATTGGTGTAGGTGTAGATGATTGTATTGGTATTTGTATATGCATATGTTAAAATCTAGGTCGATGTATACAGCATACAAAATATAGACAACGGAACATATTGTCACTGATGAATTTTGTGTGGGATGGACACCAACTGTGGTATTGGGGAAAGGACAAACCACTGTATTAAGAAAATTCCTGCTACTTACTACGGCATCCATGTTCAGTCAATTGGTCAAACAATGTGGATCGCACTGCTACCGATTTACACACATTTCCTAATATGGAGTCACACTGGACACAACACCTTTTTTCTTAAATATAGTTTAGTTGTAATGATTTGTCACATTGTGTGATGAAGGTGACTAGATTGAGCTCGTTGAACTTGAGATGAACCCAGGCGTCCCAACGTTTCTGGCAGCTCTCAGAGGTACCACAGATCTGTGCCGCCAAGAAGTTAACGGCAGGGTCAAATCAGATCAAACAACTGAATGATGAAGTGAATTACAAATTATCATTGAAATGATCATTGAATTAGATATCAACCATGGATAGATGAAATTAAGGATAGACATGGTTGAACGAAGTCAATTATGTCGACACATTTCATGAAAGTCAATTATGTTGAAGCATTTCATGAACGTTTTTTTGCTGGCATAGGATCAAGTCATTCTTTGCCGTCGTCAAAGGATTTCAACTCGGCCTTCTGGTACTATTCGGTACAAACTGCCTGTAGCACAGAGAGTGTGTAGCAATTTATTTACTTATTTGTTTATTTTCCACAGTATCTTTGCCGTTGCTCGAGGAAATCTGGTATCGGTATTGACTTGGTGAAGCTTCCAAAAATACCGCAGGCTTATTGGCGTTTGGCTGCTTGTTCTTCCGTGGTGCCCCAGGAGACTCATTGTAGATTATATAGACTTTGCATGTTCGGAAAGGTAACGAGTATCAACAGCTCCAAACAAATGGACAGCTTCCAAACATGTCTTCCTGAAAAAGAAGGATTGCATGCTGTGAATTCTACTGTAGGTCCGGAAAATGTGTTTGATGTTTCACTTCTTCAGGACTTTTCAGAGCAAGCCATCCTTGAACTTTGGCTTCGCGAGTTTGCCTTTGAGGACAGTTTCTTGGAAAGTTTTTGCTAGGAGAAAGCGTGGTCAATGATGATGTTTGAGTCATTGAGCCATCACTGTTGACAGCAGCATGGCAAATGTTTTGTCAATTTGAAGGAGCCAGGGCTAGAACTCCCAGCCTTGGTTGCTAAAGAACTCCAGATGTCCACTGCATTGGAAAGTCGCTTGGTCCGGGAATATATCAAGGCTTTTCTTTGTTGGGCGTTTCCATGTCAAGCGAACCTTTCCGTCAACAGGATCTAAGACCACCGGATTTTTGTTTGGTTTTTATTTTGGACCTAGATTCGAAAACATGAAATCATGCATTCTGTGTTTTCTTGACGTTTATGGAATTTCCTTTTTGCCCGTGAAACATTGGTTATTGATCTTGGGACAGCTTGCGCAGTAGTTTGTTTCAGGCTTGCTATTTAGACTGTGGAGAGCTCTATGTCTAGATATCATGTTGGTGATGTAAACGATGCGGCTGAGAAGTTGTGAGCTGAAAAGACATCATCAATCTTCCAGTGTCCAAGCCACTTGCAGAGGGAACAGCGTTACAATAAGTGCCCTATCAAAGTGCTGACACTGACACATTCGTAAACATCCTTTTGAGGGTTTTGGGGTGGGAGATTGGGAGGGGGATTGGGTGGAGTAGCGTGAGCATGTAGCGACAGAAGTTTCGACAGGGAAAAGAATGCAATCCCTTTCTTTGATCAAGACAGAAACTGGTTCATGTTTGGGGACAAGTTCCAGCGCTCCAGGGGAACAGCGGCACTACGAGGTACGTAAGTGCTGCACCTTGTTTTGGTAGCTTCAAGGAGACCTACGTGACATTGATTCGTCTACAATCAGTTGTCTATTTGCCATAGTCAAGCTGACAAAGCTCCCTCCTAGTTACTCCCTCGTTTCAATATCAACTGCATTTTCCACTGGTTCCATTTGACCCAAGTTGTTTTAGCACAGGAACGAGCCAAATTATTTGCCACAAGCAGGTATATATGCTGCAGCAACCATGAAGCACTACAATCAACGAGCTGCTTCAAGTCACCTCAGGTGGCACTGCTTGCACCAGGCCTGTACCCTGGCTCGAGGGCTAATCCCTGGTGAACGCCTTCAGTGCGCAATCTGCGGCTTCCAGGTCCAGACAGAGCAATCTTTCAAGATCTTTCAATTGTTTGTGGAAACGAAAAAGTACGCAGAAGACAGAGACAGCCGAATCGACGAGGGGTATCGCTTCATGCGTTCCTATGAACGATCGTGAAGTTGCTATGATTGTATAGGGATTCGAATTTCCACTACGAAACCGGGGTGGCATGGGCTCCTTACAAATGCTCAAAAACCATGTTTTTTGTAGAATCCAATCATCCTGGGGTCCCTACATTTTGTAGTGGAACACAATTAGGGACCCCCCTGACATGTGTTTTGTAGTGATTCCATTTCGGATGTTCCATTTCGGATGATTTTTATTTTTACCTGTTTTTCCCCTTGTTAAATTTCTATAAGATTTTGTAGGACAGGTAAGTAGGATTGGTGGCCCCCAGAGTTTTGTAGTATGTGTGAAGTGTATCCCCGATAGAATTTCAACTGCATAATCATAGGCCTTGTGCCCACTACAGACCGCCAGCCAGGGTCGCTTTTGTACAGGAAAAAAGGGGTTGTGCCAAGCTTTTTGTAGCTTTTGGCATTTTGTAGTTTGTCCAAGTGTCGGAGCTTCAAATGCTCGTTTGCATTTTGTAGTTGTATAAATATGTTGTGGTAGTCGAAACCCCAACATCAAATCCCTTGCGCATTCCCGTTTGAATTTCCTCTACGTTTTAATTTCCACTTTATAGAGGGATCATTTCTTAGAGGGTTTACAGTATGTGTATTTTTTTGATCCCATTTTGAAAAGGACATATGTCAGTCATTTTAGACCATCAAAAACCGAGAGTAAAAGAGCAGACCGAGAGTCAAAGACCAACGAGGCAGAGAGAAAAAACAAGTACAACAAGTTCTCTCTCTCTCTCTCTACAAAATGATTGTTCGGGGGTCCCTGAATCTACTTCTTGGCCAGTTTATTCTCTTTACAAAATGATTTTCAGCTCGAAGACGAAGACCAAAAAATGGAAGTTCAAGCTGTGTCTGAGTTCTCATTTTTTTTAAAAATAGGATAGCTAGGACCCCTAGAAACGTAGAATTCAACCACCTTCAATAATCATTTTGTAGACTCTGGGTATCGAAACCCATGGTTGTAGCTACAAAAGGCGGGGCCCAACCCACCCCCCTAAATTCCAATCCCTATATGATTGTGGGCTTGGCCAACATTAGATCCATGATGATCGATGCCTTCAGCTTCAATTTGGAAAGGTATTTTGCAAGCCAAACCCAACTCAAGACTAAGAGAGCTCAACTCATTTTCTGATATGGGCACATGGTAATCGCGGAAACATCAAAGAAAACAGTAGAGGTGTGCTGGTACTTCTCAACTTTTCTGAAGGTCCGCTACCACCAGCAGATGCGGGAACATATGGGAGAGCACGAGGCACATGGGACTGCGAGCTTAAGTTCAAACAAGACAAGACTGGATTTAATACGATGGGATGGTAGATGTCAGGGCATGTCCTTTGCATTCTAAGTTTTGAAGTGATGATCATGGCAGCTGGTATTGGAGTGCGGAAGAAAATGTTTTGCAAGGTTACAATCCTGAGTTTTTTCTGCCAAATTGCGTTCTGTGCTTCGGAACTCTCATACAGTCGCGGATGAAACTAAGGGACTCCGTGGTTTTTGGGCGGATCGAGCGGTGCGGCTCTTGCGATCGGCCAATGAAAGCATGCATATTCAGACTCTTTTGGTGGGCACAAGAATCCAACATGTCTAAGGCCAACAAATCCTTTTTGACAACAGGAAACAGGTATTTTTTTCTTGGCACAGAGCAATTCAAAAAAGGTACTCGCAAAGCCTTGCTGTGGAATGTGATCATCCTCAGCATTATTACTCTGATTGTTTCCGACGGCCTGACAGATCAAACTCTCTACCCAGTCACTTTGCCGAGCAGGCAAGCCTTCCGTCGTGCACAAACTGCGGGAAAGGGTGTATGAATTGGTATGAAACTTTAGTGAGAAGAAGGGTCTCGTGTCCTTGGCAGCGGTGTGCTGAACTTGTCTTTGGTGACATCAAAGCGCTGGCAAATTTGGAAGACCATGATTGCCGAGTGTGAAAACAATTTCCTGCGTTGCAATCGACAGGTCGTGGCATTGGACAATTTAGCGGAGCGTCACCAAACAAGTGTGTAAAGTTGTACGCCATACGGTTCTGAAAAACGTCGCTGTCTAGGACATGCAGTCATTTGAGTTATTTGCCAAGTTTCATCATTCTTATGAGCACAAAATGAAGCGTCGATGCCAGGTGCATCAGATGATTCCACATTTCAACTTTCAGATAGCTCTTGGGTGCAGTTCAAGGACGTCGACTGAAGACTTTATTGCCTGAACATGAATGGCCTCTGAGCTACGAATGCTGGTTTTGGCATGTTTTGGCATGTTTTGGCATGTTTTGGCTTTGAGGGCTTCCATGTTTTTGTATCTCGTTTTGGTTCAGTATGGCTCAGTCCAGCCCCCTGGCTACTCAGCCCACGTCAATCCCCTTCTGCGTGAATGAAAAGCAAAACTTACATCCAAACCGGGAGAGCCATGGCTCTTCGAGTCTATCTATGTGTAGGCTAGATATATAATGATATATACATACTGACCGTACTGAGACACAACTGTTGATTCCTACTTCAAGTGAAAACCGTAGAGCACTTGTTGAATCGTAAACTGCAACTTACCAGCTTGGTAAAGTGGTAAGGAATATGGCCCTGTTTGGCCACACCGATTATGGAGGATTTGCCAGATGTTCAACTTCCAGAGCTGCTTGTTCTGAATTTGGCTCCTCGTTCTTGCAGGGCCATTATAGAACAAACTTTGAAAGAGAGAATGCAGACGCCACAGATTTAACAAGCTGGAGCCTCACAATTGTTGATGGGCGAAAGCAAACACGTAGTGAGAGCGCAGTTGTAGGATTCAGAGTGATTCCCGCCGGCACGGCAGGATTGGTGTGTCCAAAAATTGGTTGGCTTTTGACCACTGCGATGTTTGAGGCTTGATAGCATTCAAGCAGATGAGGTTGCTCCTCGGCACAAGTGGAAGCTGGTCAATGTGAAAGACATTCCAGTGTACTCATGTGATTCCCAACAGGTTTAAGAAGATCAGACTTTCTAGTGACCTTGGGTTGACTGCCCAGCGCTTGTCTTCCGTATCCTGTATCTCAGTAGTACCCGCACGAGGCGGGGGCGGAAGTTTCAAAAAATATGTGACTATAGCGAAAAAGGAGCGTTCATTTTGACTGTCTTTCCACGGCGATCTGCAACCCTGCCTGACAAAACCACGTCACTTCGCACACCTTGAAACCCCACCAACAGCGCGGAACAATCTGAGCAGTAAGCGACAATATCCGCAGCCGCCGAATCACGAGCGGCCACTCTCTCGACGCCAAACACGCCATATACTCTAAGTGGCTTCAACAACTGCTTAAACAGCATTCCACGGCGATCTGCAACCCTGCCTCACAAAACCCAATGGCACGGAGACATCCACCTCACTTCGCACAGTGCGGAACAATCCGCGCATGAAGCGACCATATCTGCAACCACCCAATCACAAGTCGCCGCTTTCCCGACGCCAGACGCGCCACATGCTGTATTTTACAGCACTTCGTGGCGTCACTACCACTTCGTCGCAGAGGCGTCAAGCACAGTAGTGTGATGTAATATCCCCCTCGTAATATCCCCTTTGAAATCTGCCAGCAAGAACAGGGTCACAACCTGAAACCTCACCCAGGTTCAGGAGCTGGGTGATAAATGTGCGAAATGGAGCTGGGTGAGTGATTTTGTAAGGATGACCCCCTTCTTTAAGTTTTTTTTGGGTTGATAAAATGACAAATCCTTACATTTTTTGTCTTCTTACGTTTTTTTTTTTCATTTTTTCCATATGTGTTTTCGTTGTAAAATGACAGTTCGAGGTTAAGATGTCTATAGTGGCAACATTTTTTTAATACTTTGGAACTGCTAACCTTATAAAATGTAAAAAACATAAATAAACAAAACCTACAGGCACACTAGTTTCCAGGATTTTTGAAACTTCATGATACTTCAATCCCATGAAACTTCATGAGTTATAAGGTGACCGGTAGAGCCTTTAGACAACGCGCTAATCTGACATCATAGCGCCTTCTTCCCCAACTTCGGCAAAAATTTCAGACAATAGCCTCCAATTTTGCACGCCCGTTTGCTGCCTTCGTGCGAGGTCCAACCGCCAGCAGCCCTGCAGTTGCCGGCACCGTGCTTATCGAAGAGATATTTCAACATCCAAACAATGAATAACATCTGTTGTGGCAGGCCAAATTAATCCACGCGTGTATTCCAAATCGAACCTGGACTGAACGAGGTTCTCGTGCCGCGCCGGCTCCCTCAGCAGGCGCGGGGAATTCTTTTGCAGCAGCGGCGTTTAAAAAAAAAATGCAGCATCTGAAAAAGAGAAGCGCAAGTCCGTCAGGCACTGCCGCACCTCGCGCCCTGCGCCGAAGCCTCATTGCGCCTGAACTGTTTACCGTCATTGTTTGTTGCGGATGCTGGTA
>BGPT01002826.1:42588-55260 GCA_003297045.1 Symbiodinium sp. clade C Y103 | reverse complement strand
CACGTGGAGCCAGATCCTGGAGCATCTGGAATGCCTTCATCTCAGTGCTGCGCAAGAGAAAAAGATCTTAAATTTCCAAATTTCGGCAGCCCAACGTCGCAAAAGCATCGCCTGGGAGCTAAGGGGTGTATGCGGTGACGTCTCTGGTCGAAGAGATCAAGTCGATTGACCAGNTCCAAATTTCGGCAGCCCAACGTCGCAAAAGCATCGCCTGGGAGCTAAGGGGTGTATGCGGTGACGTCTCTGGTCGAAGAGATCAAGTCGATTGACCAGACAATCGACTTGATCGCCTGGAACTCAACAAGCATGTTTACCTTTCATGTTCGTCTGTCATCATCTCTGTCACCGAGGCAAAGCAAATGAGCACAACGACGGGGCAAGTTGGGCAATGGCGCTTAGCCATCGCCGGGTGGCTCCAGTTGAAGCTCAAAGGGGCAAGCCTGGACGAGGAAACCCAGCAGGCGCAGACCAACCTTGCGCACAGAAACTCATTGCTTCGGTGTCTTCAAAACCCCAGGAGAAGGTTTTACGGATTCGCCGTGAACGCGCAGCGATCCGTGCGGCGATCAAGGAAGAAGAAAAAGAAGAGGCCATCTTTCCAGCAACACAAACCATTAAAACGTTCCGCTGCTTCTTGCTTCCGCATATAACTTCACTCTCTTCGTCAGCACAGGCGGAGCGCCAAGCAGCCGCCAAAGCTGCCAAGGAGAAGCAGCAGGGGCTTGACAGAAGGAACGAAAAGCGGCGCTTACGCCGCAAGCAGCTGAAGGAAGAGGCGCCACGAAGCACCTCCACACAACCACAATCCCACGTGCTTCTGCCGCCAGGAAAAAGTCCGTTACCTTGCCAAAAAGAAAGAGGACAGCCTTGCGTTTCTCGCGTTTCGAGTCCGCGGGTACAAAGGTCAGTAAAACCTTGCCAGCCTTGCTTGACCCGTCGCAGGCAAAGAAGAAGGCTTCCAAGGAATTGATCTTCAGCTTACAGAGCGAGCCCAAAAAGTAAACTGACGGAGACATCAATTTGTCTGCAGGCTGTTCCTGCCGCTGCCGCACCGGCTGCAGAGGCGCGAAACACAGCCTATCCAAATCTTCGACGCCATATAATGAATTCGAATACGATGATTTCTTTTCGGTTAGACCTGTTGAATATCATCTAATACCAAAAAAATCCAATGTCAAACTTTCAAAAGCCACAACANAATGAATTCGAATACGATGATTTCTTTTCGGTTAGACCTGTTGAATATCATCTAATACCAAAAAAATCCAATGTCAAACTTTCAAAAGCCACAACACAATATTCAATACCCATCTATCGAACCACGTCTGTTTACCAGGCCCGTGCACCGGGCCCTCCGGAAGAGGCCAGCATCTTTCAAACTCCGGTGTCAAAAATCCGTGCAAACTTGTTTTTTGTAGGAACCACCAGGTTACATCAATGCGCGCAAGCCCAAAAAGTAAACTGACGGAGAAATCAATTTGTCTGCAGGCTGTTCCTGCCGCTGCCGCACCGGCTGCAGAGGCGCGAAACACAGCCTATCCAAATCTTCGACGCCGTATAATGAATTCGAATACGATGATTTCTTTCGGTTAGACCTGAANCGGCTGCAGAGGCGCGAAACACAGCCTATCCAAATCTTCGACGCCGTATAATGAATTCGAATACGATGATTTCTTTCGGTTAGACCTGAATATCATCTATAATACCAAAAAATCCAATGTCAAACTTTCAAAAGCCACAACACAACAACCGATACGCATCTATCGAACCACGTTTGTTTACCAGGCCCGTGCACCGGGCCCTCCGGAAGAGGCCGGCATCTTTGATCCGGTGTCAAAAATCCGTGCAAACTTGCTTTTTGTAGGAACCACCAGGTTCCATCAACGCGCGCAAGCCCAAAAAGTAAACTGACGGAGACATCAATTTGTCTGCAGGCTGTNAAACTTGCTTTTTGTAGGAACCACCAGGTTCCATCAACGCGCGCAAGCCCAAAAAGTAAACTGACGGAGACATCAATTTGTCTGCAGGCTGTTCCTGCCGCTGCCGCACCGGCTGCAGAGGTGCGAAACACAGCCTATCCAAATCTTCGACGCCGTATAATGAATTCGAATACGATGATTTCTTTTCGGTTAGACCTGTTGAATATCATCTAATACCAAAAAAATCCAATGTCAAACTTTCAAAAGCCACAACANAATGAATTCGAATACGATGATTTCTTTTCGGTTAGACCTGTTGAATATCATCTAATACCAAAAAAATCCAATGTCAAACTTTCAAAAGCCACAACACAACAACCGATACGCATCTATCGAACCACGTTTGTTTACCAGGCCCGTGCGCCGGGCCCTCCGGAAGAGGCCAGCATCTTTGAAACTCCAATGTCAAAAGTCCGTGCAAACTTGCTTTTTGTAGGAACCACCAGGTTCCATCAACGCGCGCAAGCCCAAAAAGTAAACTGACGGAGACATCAATTTGTCTGCAGGCTGTNCGGCTGCAGAGGCGCGAAACACAGCCTATCCAAATCTTCGACGCCGTATAATGAATTCGAATACGATGATTTCTTTCGGTTAGACCTGAATATCATCTAATACCAAAAAATCCAGTGTCAAACTTTCAAAAGCCACAACACAACAACCGATACGCATCTATCGAACCACGTTTGTTTACCAGGCCCGTGCACCGGGCCCTCCGGAAGAGGCCAGCATCTTTGAAACTCCAATGTCAAAAATCCGTGCAAACTTGCTTTTTGTAGGAACCACCAGGTTCCATCAACGCGCGCAAGCCCAAAAAGTAAATTGACGGAGACATCAATTTGTCTGCAGGCTGTTCCTGCCGCTGCCGCACCGGCTGCAGAGGCGCGAAACACAGCCTATCCAAATCTTCGACGCCGTATAATGAATTCGAACACGATGACTCTTTCGGTTAGACCTGAATATCATCCAATACCAAAAAAATCCAATGTCGAACTTTCAAAAGCGACAACACAACATTCAATACGCATCTATCGAACCACGTCTGTTTACCAGGCCCGTGTGCCTGGCTCTCCGGAAGAGGCCAGCATCTTTCAAACTCCGGTGTCAAAAATCCGTGCAAACTTGCTTTTTGCAGGAACCACCAGGTTACATCAATATATATATATATATATAAGACTATATAAGTATATATATATATAAGTATATATTATATATATATATATGTGGGTGTACCTTTGCACGCATTCACCCCTCCAGCTTTCACATCGCCCTGTTGCAGGATTCACTGCAGAGCCTTTCGTTTGCTATTCCAAGATTTGAAACTTGAGACTGTTCGTTTGGGTTCCCCTTTATCGTTCCCCTAATCGTTCCCTAAACAATGTTTAACGTGACGCCGTAACGCAGGACATCTACGGCACAAAGTGCATTTTCTTTTGCTATGCCATCCTGGTGGGTCTGAATGTCCTAGTGATTCAACTCTTCATCCACGACAGTCCGGGTGGACCTGAAACGAAGGAACCTCAGGCGGGAGCCTTCCAACACAAAATGGCACGGTGGTGGAGAGAGTGGAGAGAATGGGATTTGCTTGGGATTTATTTGGGCAATTTTGTCAGAAAGCCTTTCAAAGATTTGCATCCAATAGTGCTCGAAAACCAGAACTTGTCCAGTATTTTGCAGGTATCCTTGAGGCAATGGTTGCAAACGCTGTTGAAGTTTGAACCCATGTGGATGCTTACCAACCTCTTGATCTATGGTGTCCTGGTGGCTCTCATCGAGAATTTCTTGAATGCCACTTAGCCGCATTTGCAAAGGCCTAACAGTTTGACCCCTATTAAAATAGTTTAAAATATAGAAATATAGTTCATCATCATCATCATCATCATCATCATCATCATCATCAAAGTGATGATATACTATTACTATAATTGTATGTATTTATGACGTAATATTGGTGGTACCTATTTCACCTAGTCGGGACTTTTGGGACCCGAAGGCCCTAAGTACGCCTTTCTGCATGAGCCAAGGTGTTTATCGTGCAGGACTTCGACCATGCACCGAAGGTGATCTTGGGTGCAGCCACAGCTGCGACTCGCTGCCGCTGGTGTGGGGCAAACCTCCTACTATATACATCAAAATAGCATACCATATGATCTTCTATGAGAACTGGGAGTCCAATCACAAGGGAATGTAATGGAAGTTGGGAAAAATAAAAACCCAGTAAAAACAAATAAAAACATTGTTTTGTAATGTCGGAGGCAAAAAATATATTATATTATTTTATTTTTTATTATTTCTTTATTTTGGCATCAACTGGGGGATGGGGGATCCAATTTAGCTTGTGGGAATAGCAAAGTAAAGGCAGAATGCATTTAAAGACAGAAAAATGGGCGTTGTTTTATTAATTTATTTGTTTTTCTTATTTTCCCTATCTTCTCCCATATTGAGTGTTACCCTTTTGTCTTCCCCATGTGTCTTTTCAAATGCAATCTGTATTTCTGCAGAGTTTGCTGCTTCCAAATCAATTTTTGAATAGTATCCCTCCTGGTTGAGAACATTGGTAAAGGAAAATGGGAAGAGGGGTCCAATGGAACAATGATGGACAATTCTGATTTTGAATGGTTACTAATTACACTTCCATTTAACCATCAGCAACCATTGCGATTGCACGACTTAAAATAAGGGATTTCCCATCCCCCCAACTAGTGTAGACTCTGAGAAGTGCCATTGTTTGGAGGAAAGTAGTCTTCAACCCCGCAACTTATGGCAGGGTCCATTTGTTAGTTGGGGGGATGGTAAAACAGCTGATTTTGACTTGGAGTTTTACGGACCCCCCTAGATCACATGGGCGACCTATCCTTGATGTGCCTTGAAGATCCTTCAAGGCCTTCACGGTCACTACTTGCAGAGACACAAGTGACCTGCAAAAGAGTAGAAATTCAGAAACCATAGACTATCATGCGACCAGAAACAATTGTACGAACAACGTGACTGCAATCAGATGCCTGATGGATCACATGTGATGGATATCCCTGCCTCAAAATAGTGTTGGCTCGTGTTGGCTGCACGCGCCATGTTGCAGCTTTGTTTGGCTCAAGTGCAACTCTGTGTTTGCCAAAGATGTCGCAGAAAGATGCACAAGTTCAGAAGGCCAAGCAGCTTCATGACGCCATCGAAAAGATGACCGAGGACAGAACATTTCGGAGAAGCCCCTAGAAGATCCAAGAGTGATGGGTTTCGGAATCCAAACTTGGAACCATTGACATCATTTAGATTCACTTCCCACATGTTTTATCAAGTTCAGAAATTATACCAGCATTTTTTTTTACCTGTTGATTTGCCAATGTATTGTGTGATCTGTTTTTGGCACAGCTTGCTCCAATCCCATAATTCAAAGGAAAAAGTCTGCCGGAAGTTGTTCCCTTCAAATATGGCGGTGAAAGATGCAGATTTTCCCTTCATCCATGTCAATCCGTGGGTTCTTGTTGGCTCCTCAAATGCTCCCTATGCCTAAGTCATCCAATTACAAGAGCCAAATCCGGAGCTGGCTAGGACACTGAGCGACTGGAAGCCGAGGTCAAAAAGTTGGGAGAGGAGCTGGAGAATGGGTTGGGGATCATGTTTTTTGCTTTTGAAAACGCGGGGAGAATCAGGTTGGACACTCATCCAAATTTTGCTGGGTTTCTTCATGCACAAAGAGTGGGAGCAAACCCGCACAGTATTCCTAGTGGGGAAACCGTGGGACCCCATGATGAATAGATCCAGTACTTTAAAAACGGGTTTCTAGGATTTGATATTGCTGTACATAAGTGGATAGGATTGTTTGAACCATAGGATTTGTTCAGGAAATGGCGGGTTTCAGATCCTTAGTGTCATCAAGATGGAGCAATGTTTTGGCGCCCAAAATTGACAGGTTGCCTCAACAGTTGGGCGAGACTCATTTGAAAGCACTGAAAGCTTGGGATCATTGAAACCAATTGAAACCCATCCTCATTGCCTACTGACCTACTGGCTCAGCCATGCAAGCGATAAGATGTTGCTGCATTTGTGCCACACTTTTTGATTTGACAGGTCCATGAACTCTTCATGACATTTCGAGTGCTTCTTTTGTTCCAGAGATGGATCCTTTCGAGCTGCGAGCATGACCGAAGAGCAATCCCCCTTGATGCGCATGGGAATGGAATGGCTCAAGAAAGCACAAAGTAAGGCAACGCCAATAAGTAAGCAGATTCTAGGTCCCCGCAAGGAGCATGCGAAGTCCAGATATTTTTTTCCACAGCAGAGCAGAAAAGCACATGGCCATGCCAGTGGGAGTCTATTGAGCATGTATTTGATGAAGCCTAGATCACTATTCTGCCCTATTTGTTGAGCAGACCTGCTTGGGTTGTTCCCGCAACTTGAGTTCCGAACATGCGGTTCCCAGCTCTGAAGTTCACGATCGAAGAGGGCTGCAATGCGTTGAAAGATGAAAAAACCGGAGAGCCATTGCGGTACACTACCCTAGAGAAATTGGGGTGCACTTCAAAATTTGAGATAAAACTTGTCAAGATTGAGAAATTGCAGCCAGGAAGGACATTGGGGGAGATTCATTTCTGTCCAGATGCCAAAACCAAGCTTAAGCCTGGCCTCTCGGATGCCAGGTGAGGGTCACAAGCTGGGTGAGTAGGAATGCTCGAGTAATTGCTGTAATTAATTACGACAGGAAAATTCATCGAAATTCTTGGAACTGTGCCTCTTTCATGACACTCACCTCCAAGAATTGAGTGTCAGAGACTTTTCAACCTTGGACTTAGGCTATGTTTGCTGGATCCTCCCGCATTTGGAACTGCCCGGGCTCGCTTTGCCTCATTTGCCTGCTCCACCAGCAAAAGATCAGAAAGATCCAAAAGGTTTTCGAAAGAGGTCAAAAGATCCAAAACTGACAGACTTTGTCAAAGCCTATGAGACTTGGACATGGGCTGAGACGTAACCTTTTCCTCGACCCTACGTGTGAAAGTGCATGTGAAAAGCAACTAGAGCAAAATCTCAGAGGCGCAATATTCTTGCAAGTGCTTGCAAGTGCATACTGAAAAGGTTTTAGCACAGAGTTTAAATATTGATGAACTGATGAACATCTTGTGGTGAAATGAGCTGGGCCACCTGCTCGCCTTCAGCTTCTGTTGAGCTCTTTGCAGATGTTGATGGGGGGCGAGAGAGAGAGAGAGAGCGAGAGAGAGAGAGAGAGTTGAAATAACTATGTGCGCAGGGGAAAACAAGAAAAGCAACTAGCACTGCCTTACGATATGCCTAGAATTGATTGAAATTGCAAATGAGAAGCCTCTAGCCTAGAGTCACTTACAAATTGATGCAAGTGCATGCTTAAAATCTCTAGCGTGGAATATGTACGCAACTACAATCGAACATTATTGCGGGCCCCCACACCCCAACCCACCCCCCACGCCACACAAAACACAAAAGCCGAAACCATACAGAACGTGTAGACATGAATATACATGAATGCTGTTTCACATGAACACACACAGTGGCAGCAATTAAAGTTATCAAAATATCAGCACGGCACGTACATGTTTGAAAGGCGTAGGCACAAGCATGGGTAAAGAATCAAACGTTTAGAGGTGAAATACCTTTTGTTGACAGCGTTTATATATATTTTTTGTGGACAAATCAGCTGGTCGAATTTGCATCTTGAGTGCACCACATTCCAGAGCCTGATCTGCTCACCTTTCTTCATGTCGCTGAGTCCAAAGAGTCAGAAACTGTGGACCCATCACTAAAAAGGTCCCCTGGATATTTCCAGATTTCCGAACTTGGCCCAAGGAAAAGATCTACACCATCATTGACCCGGAAAAAGGACAGAAGTCCTTCAAAGGCAAGGCGGTGTGTGCCGTTGGGCAGAAATTGAAGGACTTTATGGCCAAGTTCAACCTCACTGATGGGCTTCATGGGGATTTGGAGCTGGATGAACTTGACTGCCATGACCAGCGGTATGCCTATGATCTTGAGACCGCCGCCTCCATTTGCACAGAGCCTTTTGCCAGCTTCAGGACTTGAGAGAGAAGTACAAGTCAGACCCGCAGGAGCTTGAAAAGTTGGGAATTAAGAAGGAAGGAGGGCGGGACGTGTTGCTGGCACTCAACATGCGCAACAATTTTGGAATCAGCCCTATTGCAATCGTACACAACGACGGCGATCAGGATGTGTTGGAAATTCCAGAAAGAACTTCCACGATACTCTCCCCAGGAGACCAGCTGGTTTTTCTGATGCCGGATTCCGCGCAAGGTACTGCGCAAGGTATAACGAAGTGTATGTATACGTTGAACCAGGGAGAACTTAAAATTGAGGAGCTCCCTTTGGGTCAAGGAGCCGCTGTTCACAAGGTTGTGAAGGTCCTACCGGTCACACCCCGAAAAAGAAAGAGACGGGGGGGTGGGAGAGAGGAAGGTGAGAAGAAGCGAGCAAGAAAAGAATAATGCAGCAACAAGACAGAGAGAGTGAAGAAAACTAAATTTAAATGGAGGTTTCCTAAAATAGGGGTACCGGGTCCCCTAAATCATCCGTTTATATTATATAAATCTATAATTAGCATGTTTTTTCTATTATATATCATCCACTTTGGGGATCCCCTATATGGAAACCTCCAAATATATACATCCCGCGTGTCGGACCTTAGAGTTTGTACAAAGTTCCTGAGTCCAGTTGGACCGTTGGGAGCTTTGGTGGAAGCTGGCGCAATGGTGGACAGAAAGAAACGGGGCGGCATGCTTTCGGCAGCGGGGGAAGAATTGAATTAAGTCATTGTCTTTCCTTATTTTTTTGCTTTTAGCATATTCTGAAGCCAGGAAGTCGTAGCACCAGAACATATCGGAATTGCTCACTGGAACTGCTCATGTCATTCTTCTATACTGTGCACCATGTGCATTCATGGCGATGGATTTGGCTGGAGGAGAAAGTTGCGGTGGAAAAGGATCTTGCATTCAGGCTTCAGCGGATCAAGGAAATTGAGTCTGGAATGCCACAGAAGGCGGGAACATTCCTTTCATATCCTTTCATATCCTTTCCTCACTCTGGGCGACGGATTAGATTGCACTCTGGAATGATATAAATGTTTCATAGCGGATATGCACATGATAGATAGTAATGCAAAATCTCCCATTGAAAGATAATGAACAATTCTTTACAATGTAAAGATTTGTTTCAAGATTCAAGATGTGCCCCTGCTGGGACCAACTAAAAGATGGATTTCCAATTGTGTAGCTTGATCACTGCAGGATTCTTGGAGGCTCATCCCACTGTTCATTTGAGAATTCCTTTATTATATATACTAGGTACCAGTGACTTAGTCACCGTCGGACATACCCCCAAATTTTGGATTCCTAAGTCATGAGCAAACATCCTTTTGGCAACGTTGTTTTGATGTATATGACATAGGCCGCGCTGGCCCTTGTAATCCTATGTCATCACATTTTGCCGAAACAGCAAAGAAATAAAAGAAGGTGTGAACCTTATTTGCCAGAATCAAAAAAACCTGCAAAACGCTGGGAATGCAACACTTACTCCCTGGCACATTGGGGGAACAAAATGAGATGACATAGTCCACGTTCATGNTTCCTAAGTCGTAATTGATGGAAAACTATGTGAAAACAAATGAAAAAATAAAGAAATGGATGAAAACAACTAAAAAAAGAATGACGGATCGATTCCATCGGTGCTCCGGGCTGATTGTTTTTGATTTGCTTTTTGGGTGTGATATTGTTTTCTTTTCATCGAATTTGCTTTNCTCCGGGCTGATTGTTTTTGATTTGCTTTTTGGGTGTGATATTGTTTTCTTTTCATCGAATTTGCTTTTCATCGGACTTTGGGGGTTGTGAGCCAAAAAATCTACATGGCACCAGGGCAACAAAGGCAACAGGTGGGCCACTCAAAGGCACACGGGATATGATTTTGGGGGTGTGAGCCAGAAATTCTACATGGCACCAGGGCAACAAAGGCAACAGTTGGGCCCCTGAAAGGCACATGAGATCGGATTTGGGGGTTGTGAGCCAGAAATNTGTGAGCCAGAAATTCTACATGGCACCAGGGCAACAAAGGCAACAGTTGGGCCCCTGAAAGGCACATGAGATCGGATTTGGGGGTTGTGAGCCAGAAATTCTACATGGCACCAGGGCCACAAAGGCAACAGGTGGGTCACTGAAAGGCACGTGAGATAGGACTTTGGGGGTTGTGAGCCAGAAATTCTGCATGGCACCAGGGCAACAAAGGCAACAGGTGGGCCACTCAAAGGCACACGGGATATGATTTTGGGGGTTGTGAGCCAGAAATTCTACATGGCACCAGGGCAACAAAGGCAACAGTTGGGCCCCTGAAAGGCACATGAGATCGGATTTGGGGGTTGTGAGCCAGAAATNACTGAAAGGCACATGAGATAGGACTTTGGGGGTTGTGAGCCAGAAATTCTACATGGCACCAGGGCAACAAAGGCAACAGGTGGGTCACTGAAATGCACATGAGATCGGACTTTGGGGGTTGTGAGCCAGAAATTCTACATGGCACCAAGCCAACAAAGGCAACAGGTGGGTTAGTTTGGGGGTTGTGAGCCAGAAATTCTACATGGCACCAAGCCAACAAAGGCAACAGGTGGGTCACTGAAAGGCACATGGGGGTTGTGAGCCAGAAATTCTACATGGCACCAGGGCAACAAAGGCAACAGGTGGGTCACTGAAAGGCACATGAGATAGGACTTTGGGGGTTGTGAGNGGCACCAGGGCAACAAAGGCAACAGGTGGGTCACTGAAAGGCACATGAGATAGGACTTTGGGGGTTGTGAGCCAGAAATTCTACATGGCACCAGGGCAAAAAAGGCAACAGTTGGGTCACTATAAGGCACATGAGATCGGACTTTGGGGGTTGTGAGCCAGAAATTCTACATGGCACCAGGGCAACAGAGGCAACAGGTGGATTAGTGAAAGGCACATGAGATAGGACTTTGGGGGTTGTGAGCCAGAAATTCTACATGGCACCAGGGCAACAAAGGCAACAGTTGGGTCCCTGAAAGGCACATGAGATCGGATTTGGGGGTTGTGAGCCAGAAATTCTACATGGCACCAGGGCAACAAAGGCAACAGGTGGGTCACTGAAAGGCACGTGAGATAGGACTTTGGGGGTTGTGNATGGCACCAGGGCAACAAAGGCAACAGGTGGGTCACTGAAAGGCACGTGAGATAGGACTTTGGGGGTTGTGAGCCAAAAATTCTACATGGCACCAGGGCAACAAAGGCAACAGGTGGGTCACTGAAAGGCACNAAAGGCACGTGAGATAGGACTTTGGGGGTTGTGAGCCAAAAATTCTACATGGCACCAGGGCAACAAAGGCAACAGGTGGGTCACTGAAAGGCACGTGAGATAGGACTTTGGGGGTTGTGAGCCAGAAAATTCTACATGGCACCAGGGCAACAAAGGCAACAGTGGGTCACTGAAAGGCACATGAGATATGACTTTGGGGGTTGTGAGCCAGAAATTCTACATGGTACCAGGGCAACCGTCACTGAAAGGCACATGAGATAGGACTTTGGAGATTGTGAGCCAGAAATTCTACATGGCATCACTGAAAAGCACATGAGATCGGACTTTAGGGGTTGTGAGCCAGAAATTCTACATGGCACCAGGGCAACAAAGGCAACAGGTGGGTCACTGAAAGGCANCACTGAAAAGCACATGAGATCGGACTTTAGGGGTTGTGAGCCAGAAATTCTACATGGCACCAGGGCAACAAAGGCAACAGGTGGGTCACTGAAAGGCACATGAGATAGGACTTTGGGGGTTGTGAGCCNACAGTTGTGAGCTAGAAATTCCACATGGCACCAGGGCAACAAGGGAAAAAGGTGGGCCACTGAAAGGCACATGGGATAGGACTTTGGGGGTTGTGAGCCAGAAATTCCATATGGCACCAGGGCAACAAAGGCAACAGGTGGGTCACTGAAAGGCACGTGAGATAGGACTTTGGGGGTTGTGAGCCAAAAATTCTACATGGCACCAGGGCNACATGCGATAGGACTTTGGGGGTTGTGAGCCAGAAATTCTACATGGCACCAGGGCAACAAGGGCAACAGGTGGGCCACTGAAAGGCACACGGGATAGGAGTATGTGAGCCAGAAATTGAAACGCACATGAGATAGGACAGTTGTAAGCTAGAAATGGTACATTTTAGGTACTTTTTTCGCGTGCGCGCGCGTGGCGTGCAGCCCAGGGACCCCTTTCACCCTGAGGACCACTTCAAAGGAAATCTTGTTATATATCTATATCTATATCTATATCTATATATATATATATATATTTGCCAGGCTGAGATGACTTAGGCATAGGCGCCCCTACTGACTTTGGTGTATCATAGAGGCACTTTCTGGTCTAAGTCATGTGGGGTGAAGAATTGCCCTGCCGACATGCCGGAAAACAACTTGCATCTTTTCCATTCCTGCATTTGCAACTTGTTTCGTAAGTTTTGACTACAGCTCACAAGAGCNGAAGAATTGCCCTGCCGACATGCCGGAAAACAACTTGCATCTTTTCCATTCCTGCATTTGCAACTTGTTTCGTAAGTTTTGACTACAGCTCACAAGAGCCTTCGCGCGAGAGATATGACTTAGGCAACACTCATGGTAAAAAACAACAAAAGGCGTCCTAAGTCATCAGGTTTTTGTTGCTT
>BGPT01002826.1:21450-31797 GCA_003297045.1 Symbiodinium sp. clade C Y103 | reverse complement strand
AAACCTTTCCTGAGCTACGCTTTTCCTTTAATGACACTATTTGAAGCAGTTTTCGCTTCATCCCTTCCATAGGGGGCAACCTCTTCACACCAACAACAAAAACAAGAACAAGAACAACAACAACAACAACAACAAAGAAGTGCAAGAAGAGGAACGCTATAAGTATGACCATTAGGTGAAAGCACTTTGCCTGTTCTCCCTGGAAGAGCTGNGGAACGCTATAAGTATGACCATTAGGTGAAAGCACTTTGCCTGTTCTCCCTGGAAGAGCTGACCCTTCGACCGCAGCAACAACAAATAGATATACGATATTTTGTGAATAGAAGAAAAATGAAGGAACAGTGATAGTTCCTAATCAAGACTGATCCAATCCTTTCACCCACAAAAAAAAGGTATGAAAAAAAACTAAGGATGACAAACCACGTAAAGCTACAGAAAAAGAAGTAAAGAACCATTTCAATAAAGAAGTAGAATAAGTAAATATATAGAGATGCTTGTCACAAACTTGTGGAATTGTATGGAGAAAGGGCCCGCGCCACATAGACCCAAAAATTCCCAACCACGGATGAAGTCCGGCAGTGCCCACTGCGATCTGGGGCTGGCAGATGAAGTCCGGCAGTGCCCACTGCGATCTGGGGCTGGCAAATGAAGTCCGGCAGCGTGGTCGGCGGGAGCGGGGGGGGGGGGGGGGGGGGGGGGGGGGGGGGGGGGGGGGGGGGTTGCCCCCCCCCCCCCGCCCCCGGGCACCCCCCCCCCCCTGCGCAGCCATGGTAAAATCTAGTAACCCTCACCTGGCAGGTGGGGAAAAAACAACAGATTTACCTATGAATAACCTCAAAAGCACTCCCAAGTACCCTCTGGTAAATTAACATAGCTATTGAACATGGGGATTTAGTTCGTTGATTTTCCCATGAAAAATGCTGATTTTTCAGTTCGCTATGTAAACGTTTACCAGAGGGTACTTACCCTTCTGGATTGATTGCCGTTGCATCCTACAAGGTGAGGCCATCGGCCTAAGTCGCGACAGGTTGACGCACAGTTAATTGCTCAAATGTTAGGTTCCTGTGGGATATACCTACCCTCTGGTAAACTAACCTAGCTATGGAAAATCACCATTACTTTGAGAATCAATTATAAATGGCCACATGTTCAATCGCTATGTTAAATTTCCAGAGGGTCACTAACTAGTTAATTGGTTTTCAAAAGCCACTTATAAATGTGGGACCTCACCTTTCACCTTGTACCTGGGATGATGATCCTCGTTGATTATCATTTGTCAAGGGGTTGAAACCAGCTACGATTTACCATTGGATATTTGGCATTCCACTTTTCAACTTTCAAAAGTTGTATTTAACCAACAAGAGTGGGAATTCCCTGTCATACTCAATGTGGCAATGGAAAATCAACTACAGAAGGAGGTTTTAATGAGACAATCATCATAAATGATGGATTTTCCATGGCCATACTTGATTGCCGGAGAGTACAATCTGTTTTCATCACGAATAAACCACGCAGTGCTTTTCAGCATCGGCGGTAGCAAGTTCACTAGCAATTAATCGCAATTTGACGAACCATCCTTTTGACAAGACTTGATGTACTTTGATACTAGAATGT
Organism: Symbiodinium sp. clade C Y103; assembly: GCA_003297045.1. NCBI lineage: Eukaryota > Dinophyceae > Suessiales > Symbiodiniaceae > Cladocopium > Cladocopium sp. clade C. Next base: position 30,183 of record BGPT01002826.1, on the reverse strand, counting down.
AATGATCCTATGCATGGAGGATCATCCACTTGTGATGTCGCTGTCCCTGATATGCCCACGAATCCTCTGCAGACGCTTTTCAGCTTGTTGTAAGTGCCAGATGTCAGTTCCTGTTGGCAAATTGGATATCCCTTTCTCTTTCTGCCTCGAGTTTGTGGAAGTATGACACCACGGACGTGAAGAAAGACAGCTATCTTGACAGCTGGGATTTGCGCAGGCTGTACTCCTATGCCTTTAGGCGTCAACTCGATGCTTCAAAGCGCAGTCAGTTTCCACGGGACTAGGGTTTGAAAAGTGCATGAGAAGAAATTCACATTCCTGGATCCCACGTATATCTCATATTTTTTAGAAGCCACGCCCTGATGCCACAGGGACTCATGGACCTTGACACGAAACTAGAGGAAGCTCTCAAATCCTATGTGGTCAGTTTTACCCTTTTGCCACTTGCATCCAAACAGCCAGCCAAGCCATCCGCTTCAACCACCTTCATCAAACGGAGGCCGGATGCTATGACTGGGTTTGCAACCAGACGTGCCAGAGACGCTACAATTGATCCATGACTTCTACTTGCAAGAGATCAAGGGGGCCACTCCAGACGATCAGTACAGCATATTGCTTCGATGGTGACTCTATCAGACATGAAAGATCCACTGGACAACTGGTTAGTGTCTATGTGGGGAAAAACAGTAGAACGATGGTCCATCATTTGTCAAATTAATTAACCAAAGATTTGGGATAGGAGTCATAATTTCATGATCGCTTTTCATGGGCTTAGGTTCCCCGCTTCTAAAATTGGACAACCTCACGGGGAGCTGACTTCTTAAGCAGGGGCATCAGCCAGCTACTAAGCGGGAATGTCTTCCAATTGGACAACTGGAGACTTGGTGAATAGTAGGGGATGTATTTGGAGGCTAGACATCCAAAAAATTGTAGTTGCTCAACCTTGATGCAGACATCAACGTGTAGAACAATGCGGGTTCGGCAAGATGCCGATGCGAAGCGGAGTGTTGATAGTGAACATTGGACCAACTTAGCTACCGAACGGGGGCCCCACATGGCCCCACATCGTATGTATATCTATAAATATATACCTACATGGCTATGGCTCAAAATTATTGACCCTATAATTGGCTGGGGTTTCTTAATTTACCATTAAAAATGACAATTTTTGGTACCATATTTTTGAGCCATAGCCACATACTGATGCCATGTTGATAGTTGCATCGATTACCCCATTGTGCACATTACGGAGGACAGGTGAACTGCTCCCCTGAGGCAGCCCAAGCTCAATGACTGCCATCAGCCCTATGAAAAGGACTGCTGTAACAAATGGGGCCCTGGTGGTTGCGGATATCATGGAATATCACGGGATATCATGGGGAAGCTGTGGAACTGGGAACATCTTTCTTCAAATCTTTCGGGGATGTTGAAATTGAATGCAGTTAATTATAGCCCTTGAAAGCTATAAATGAGGTTTTATGCATTATATATACATAGATCTTGAACAAAGTTCTTTTCAGCCATTTATACCTCTTGAAGGCTACAACTGTAGTGGGTTTTCACTAGGATATATAGGGGGATATCATGGGAATACAAACCAATATTGGTGGAATGTGGGATTTTGACCTGAGCACATCTATTGGATTTGAACCAGCAACAATTGGGGAATAAAGACATGGTGTACGGAAGGCGGTGTCCCCAATCCTTAGCCAACGTTTATGGTGTTTATATGTGTAGTTCACAGTGGCCATGAACGGGAGGCACCAACTATGGATAGGCAGTAATCATGGAGATAGTCACCAACGGTTTTGGTGATATACAAATATACCCTCCGGTAGTCAGACGTGGCAATTGGAAATCCCCTATAAATGGAGGTTTTCATGGTGGGAGGATTCCCAGGCGAAATTCGCTGCAGGTGGCCTATGATAGACGGATCTGGGTTGGGTCCAGGTGAAAGTGATGCAGATGGCAGTCTGTCCAGGGATCTTTTGCAGTCCGCGACTCTGCGCAACAACGTGCTCATTGTCTGCCCGCCGCAGACTTCCCCGGCCGACCGGGCACGCTGCACCCTGATCCTTGGCTTCATCAGCCTGCCGGAGTTCATAGATGTCTACGGACGCCGTGTGGCTGAGCTCATAGACCTGCGGGCACAAGTGGATCAACAGCGTCTGGCCCTGCGACGCACCAACGACCGCCTGCAGAATTGCCTGTAAGTGCTGTCGCAGCGATTCCCTGAGCTCACTCCGTCCCTTGGCCTTGGGGACTAGTGCAGAAGCTGGGGGTTGGGGCACTATGTCCTACATTGGTGGCTGATCTTCAAGTGGGATGGTTCTTTGACTTTGTCTTCGTGGACCACCTCCTCTTGGTTGTAGCAGTCACCAGTTTTTGGTGCGCAGGTTGCTTGGAGTGTAGTTTTGTCTTTCCAACAACTTGGGATAGTAGCCGTAGATTGCCTTGTAGTAAATTCTTTTTCCATCTACTTTTGGGCGCGTGGCACTTGTTGACATCTGCCTTCACTTTGTGTGGCAGGCGTGGCACAAACGGCACTGGGCTGGGTCTGGTGACGGCCTTGGACTGGGCTGGGTCTGGTGACGGCCTTGGTCGGCGCTGGGTCCGTGTGGCGCCGCGCTTCTTTTGCGTGGCAGGCGTGGCACTTGGCGACATCTGCCTTCACTTTGTGTGGCGTGGCACAAACGGCACTGGGCTGGGTCTGGTGACAGCCTTGTTCGGCGCTAGGTCCGTGTGGCGCCGCGCTTCTTTTGCGTGGCAGGTGTGGCACTTGGCGACATCTGCCTTCGTTTTGTGTGGCAGGCGTGGCACTTGGCAACATCTGCCTTCACTTTGTGTGGCAAGCGTGGCACTAACGGCACTGGGCTGGTTCTGGTGACGGCCTTGGTCGGCGCTGGGTCTGTGTGACGCCGCGCTTCTTTTGCGTGGCAGGCGTGGCACTTGGCGATTGCCACATAATTGACATACAACTTTGTCCTTGACATACAACTTTGTCACACACAGCACTTTCACACACAACTCTTTCGCACACATTGTCACACGCAACTCTCTCACATACAGCATTGTCGCACCCAACTCTTTGACACACAACCTTGTCACGCGCAACTCTGTCACACACAACTCTTTGACACACAGCTTTGTCACACACAACTCTTTCACACAATCTTTCTTCCACCATGTCCTCTCTCTTTCCTGCCTTTACCATCTCATTTTCACATCTGTTTGGTGCTTCTTGGAAGGAGTTGACTTGTGGGGTTTTCCGGTCCTTTAATCGCAGCATCTGCGGTGACAAAGTCTTTTTTTACAGAACAACACAATATATCCAATATATTCATATGCATCTGTATATCTGTATATTTGTGTATCTGTAAACCTGTATAATATATTTTTATTACTATATAGTAATATAAATATATATATATATATATCTATGTGTATTACTACATTCATTTTTGACTTTATATATACATTACTTTTATATATATATATATATCATTATTTACTGATTACTATATATATGATATAAATTAGTTATTTATATATGTACTGTACGTATGAAATATACATATATATAATGATATATTTCATTTTATAATATATCATTATATATATATACAATATAAATTTAATTTATTTATACATATATATGATAATTTATATACATACATGTATATATATATATATATATAGTAAACTAAATTTATAACATTGAATGTATTTAATAAATATATTTTATATATACACATGTGACAATTTATAGAAAAATTATATATAGAGATATTTTATACAATATAGGTATATATATATATATATACATATTCAGAGACATGTTGGCTCTGGCCTCCACGTGGCAAGTCCGGGGTCCCCTTTGCCGTTTTACGCTCTGACTGGGCACCCGGCTATTCCGACAGACTTCATTTCATGGATTTCCTCAAATTGAGGTGATCCCAAGTTCTCAGCAAATTTTTTGGTCGTTTTTTTTTCACAAGAAAACCAATGGTGAGAAAAGGTACCCCAATGATGTGCGAACCACCCAGTTCTTCTGAGAAGTATGGAATCATCAACTCAACAATAGGTTTTCACCCCAATTGCAGAATCCTCCGCAGTGGAAGCTGAAACCTGAAAGAAATGGTGTGGTTTCAGAATGGTTTGATTTCCAGGAACCCCGTTTCTTTGATGTGGTTTTCCTTCAGTTGTATCCTTTGGAAACCCATTTAAGCATTGAATACAAAGCGGTGTTCCATAGTCCAAGTCGACTTATAACTGGTTAACTATGGTTTATGGTCGATATATCATATATCGAACTACTTATATAATAGGAACTTACAACCTGGGAGGGCACCAGCGCCGACTTGACTGGCAGGACATCCATATGCAGAAAGGTCTAGGCTGGAACCTGAGGAATTGCGCAACATCACTGATGTCACCAATGATTTAACCATGAAAAAATGATGGTATCTTGGGCTATCATGGGACAATGGGATATACTGGGAATATACATATAAATCTATATATATATATATATTATAAATGAATATATGCGTTTATATTTATTTAATATGTTATCATGATTAGTAATGTTTATCGTCCGGAGTCATCAGACGTGGCTGGCTCCCCGAATTTCCCGAACTGAACTGAGGTTTCTAGCCAGGAAAATCATCAAACTAAATGATGCACTTCTAATTGCAACCTTGACTGAAGGGTAATGATAGTACCCTTGAATTCATCACTCTGACGAGGTGAGTCCCTCTTTTACAACCCCATTAGGTATATTTATATTCGCCATAAACCCTAGTTAATGAAGTTGTGTCAACTTGGCTATCTAGGGAGTCTCACCTTGTAATGACTATGTAATTACTGTCTTTAGTCTTCATTGCAAGGAGCAACATGTGTACGTGGGTTTGTACCCAAAACAACACCTAGAATCTACATTGGATGTTGTTTTTAGCCCACTCCATGTCTCCATTTTCATCCCAATCAAAAGCCCAGTCGTGGTTGGTGGTAATTGTCCCACTTGTGAGGATATCCATGAATCCCATTTGTGTCTCTCCTGTAGTTGCACTAGTTGTGATTGTCCGTCAAGCCCAAAGCTTTGCTTTAATCCATCCAAAAAAGTCAAACAAAACATTGGGTTGCCACCACATTAGCTGTGGGGATATTGTACAACTAATCTTATGGGTTGTGCGTAGGATGGGATTAAGTGCTGCACATCATTTGTAGGGTGGTTATTAAATCGGTTTTAGCCCCATTTACAAGCAGGGTAAGTGGGACTAGTGACTAGTGTAGTTGCAACTGGTGTAAAAACCCACGTACCAACTGGGGTGAATCGTCAAGTAACTTGCTAACCGCAAATAACCACCAACTATAAAGATATCCATTGACTACTACCCATAGATATCCATTATCCTTTAACCCTACCTTTTGCTCATGAACACCATGGTTCTGCAGTTCTGACTTCGGTTGAGGTTGGACGTACTTCACAGATACCACCTTCGCGTACTGGAAGAGTTCGGATTGCGGCCTCTCGCAACGGCACCCAGAGAGGCTCTGGCCGTTGGTATCCCTTGACATCCTTTCATCCCCTGAACTGTGGGAGAATGAATCATGCCCAAATGGCGGTATGTCAACAGTTATTTCAGGGTAGGGAATCATTCGAATTCAGCCAGAGTCCATGGTGCTGATATACCAAACTCATTACACGAATGGATTACCTCATATAAGACTATAAGTTGAGCATCTCAGACCAATGTGATTCTAAGATTTGGGTCGACGGTTGCGTGGGGCAGCCAGGCATCCTACGTGGCTGTAGCTGGCTGTAACCATCCCAGCTTCATACGTGCCAGGATCAAAACACGGGATTCATGGTTTACGGTCATCCATCCCAGAAAGAGAATCCAAACATACCCTCTGGTCATTTAACATAGCCATGGAATAGCTGGCCAATTTTGGATGATTTTCCCAGCTAGAAACCTCCATTTATAGGTGATTTTCCATGGCTATGTTAAATAGCCAGATGGTATATGTCAAGCTCTACTCATGGATATCATCCCACAAGGACTGGGAATAGAATCCAACTAACTTGACCATGCTACATATGATGTTGTCCAAAAGTGGTTCATTTCCCCCCTATTGTTACTGGATTGGTTAATGGGAAAATTTTAACCGGAAACCATGGATTTTCCCATCAAACATCGGGGTTTCCTGTAAATTTTCCCTTAAACCAATCCAGTAATATTGGCCATGTGAAAAGCTATAAAATAGTTATTAAATATTTATTAAGCATCTATTACTATTACTGTAAGCCACTTTACAATGAATGATCGCTGCACTGCCCCCAGTGGCCACACCAATGCGCCCTGCCTAGGTCTCGCGCATTCACGGTGAACATGTGGGCTGCTGAGGCTCGGGTAACGTAGCTATGGTACCCAGATGCTCCATAGAGTATTCATCAACATCTACCCCCCAAAAATCATCCAAATGTAGGTAAATATACCAGCGCCATGGAGTATCTGGGGTATAGATGGCCAGTTTACAGTCGATTTACTGTTCTTAAAATGGTGGTTTTCCATGGCTATTTGTATGCTTTCCAGAGGGTAAAGCCAAGTGAAAAGATCCAATTTGGAATGGCAAATACCCAGCATTTCGGATTGGGGGATGGTTTTTCATTTGGTTAGACACAGACATTACTTAGATTTGAGGTTGAGTCCAGTAAGGTCCAAATGTGCCAATGACTCAATGACATTTGGGTCGTGATTTTCTGGGGCACCGCGAGACAACAAACAGAATATGCTAGTTAATGCATGCTAAGAAGCGTCAAAATTTGTAATTCCAAGTAGGTCTCAAACTCTAAACCCACACAAGGTGATGCCCTATGGAAAGCCAAGTTGGCTTATAAGTCCAAGTTCACTAGGGTTTATGGTATATATATATATATGTTTATGTAGGTACATATTCAATGGGCGTGATAAACCAACAAACATCATTGATATATTCAAAACTAGTGGGGGGTTACACACCAACTCAAAACTGGGGGGGGGGGCACCACCTTTCACCAATGTCATCTGAATATGGTTGTCCCTTCCCATCATACGGCAAGCCATTTTTCAAGCCGAGGCAAGTGGTTTTTGAACGCTGCTGTTTCCCCGACCAATGGGCCCCCCAAATGTCCGGTAGAGGAGACCTATCAATCTGGAGCTTTGTTGAGGACGATATGTCCAAAATGCTGGCTCGAGAAATTTTAAATGAATTTCAGAACCAAAAACAAGTGGTTACCCTCTGGTAAACTAACATAACTACGGAAAATCAACATTTTTAATGGGAAAATCAACCACCAATGGCCATGTTCAATAGCTATGTTCAGAGGAAGTTTCGTAGAGAAACTCCGAGTTACGGAAAGTGAACATTCTAGTAGTCCAAAGATCATTGTGTCAAGTGGGCACCTGCGATTCACCACATTAACACTTCACCACATTAACACTTCACCACATTAACACTTCACCTCATTAACAATTCACCCACATCAACAATTCACCCACATTAACAATTCACCACATTAACAATTCACCACATTAACAATTCACCACATTAACAATTCATCACATTAACAATTCACCACATTAACAATTCACCACATTAACAACTCACCACATTAACAATTCACCACATTAACAACTCACCACATTAACAACTCACCACATTAACACTTCACCACATTAACACTTCACCACATTAACAATTCACTACATTAACAATTCACNCACCACATTAACAACTCACCACATTAACAACTCACCACATTAACACTTCACCACATTAACACTTCACCACATTAACAATTCACTACATTAACAATTCACCACATTAACAATTCACCGCACTAACAATTCACCACATTAACAATTCACCAACAATTCACCACATTAACAATTCACCACATTAACAATTCACCACATTAACAATTCACCTCATTAGCCCAAAGATCATTGTGTCAGGTGGGCACCTGCGTGAAGAGATCATTCAGTCAAGAGATCATTAAGTCACCTTCTCATTAGCCCAAGGAGCATTGTGTCAGGTGGGCACCTGCGTGAAGAGATCATAAAGTCACCTACAAGGATGAGATTTGAATGTTAGGATTTGCACGAAACATTGTGTTTTTTCGGGTAAACGGAGGTTGCGCTGCGGTGAAAAGTTGGCTCGCGCGCGCGACNAAACATTGTGTTTTTTCGGGTAAACGGAGGTTGCGCTGCGGTGAAAAGTTGGCTCGCGCGCGCGACGGTCTTAGGCGTCGTCGTTTGCCGTCGGATCTAGCTCGAACGGCGCTGGCAATGGGAGTAAGTCTCTCAAGGTCACTTGGTTGTTTTGCTTTGGACGCTGTGCTCTGGTGTTTTGCATGTCCTGTTGTGCTTTGCGCATTGGAACTGCTGCATCAAGGCAAGTTCCTGTCTAGCACTGTGCTGCGTTTTGCTTATGCTTTGCAAGCATGTCTGTGCAGTTTGCATTGGAAGTGCGACATCAAGGATGACATCTGAATGTTAGGATTTGCACGAAACATTGTGTTTTTTCGGGTAAANTTTGCAAGCATGTCTGTGCAGTTTGCATTGGAAGTGCGACATCAAGGATGACATCTGAATGTTAGGATTTGCACGAAACATTGTGTTTTTTCGGGTAAACGGAGGTTGCGTTGCGGTGAAAAGGTGGCTCGCGCGCGCGACGGGGTTAGGCGTC
>BGPT01002826.1:0-19640 GCA_003297045.1 Symbiodinium sp. clade C Y103 | reverse complement strand
TAAAAGTCTTATTAAAAAGTCTGCAAAATCGTACTTTTTTTGGCTTTGGCGTCGAGATCCGGTTTTGGAGCTGCAATTTCTGGCAGCGATGTGCGTAGTATATTGTGTTTCGCAATTCAGTGTTTGCGAATCGCATTGTAATGGCTGCGTCAAGGTTCCTGGGAGCGACGGTTGCGTGCGGAATACTATTGTGTTTTGCAGCTGGACAGCNGCAATTCAGTGTTTGCGAATCGCATTGTAATGGCTGCGTCAAGGTTCCTGGGAGCGACGGTTGCGTGCGGAATACTATTGTGTTTTGCAGCTGGACAGCGTAAATCGTATTGGAATGGCTGCATCCCAGCTGCGAAGGGGAATTGTCAGCAAATTTTCTCCATTTTGGGGCTGCTGATTTTCCTATTAAAACGCTTATTAAAAAGTGCTCAAAATCGTTCTTTTTTTGGCTTTTGCGTCGAGATCCGGTTTTGGAGCTGCAATTTCTGGCAGCGGTTTGAGGATAGAAGGGAAGAGAATCGTTTCAAAAAAGTCGAGAGGAAATGGGAACACTGAAGCAAGATGAGAACAAATGCGTTGAGCAGAGTTGCGAAGCTGTGATTTTTCGCGCCAGCTCCTATAGGCAAAACTTGTGTTTCGATCCTATAGTCTTAAGCTTCTCTTCTCTTGGAAACTTTTGTAGTTTATCAAATGGTTAAATGTGGTTAATCATGTTCAACTATTTTCAAATTGCAGGGCGGTGCCCCACAGTTCTGTTTGTTGGTTTAAAACCCCATCTCACTAGTTGGATATATCTACCATGAAAAACCTCATCAACCGAAGTATAGACACCAATTTAGCTATCATCAATCCACTCCAAAAATCCCATGTAAATCACCATGTTTGGCGAGGTGTCACCATTTTTTGGTGAAATTGTGAGACCAACTTGTAGAATAGCCCAATGAATCACCACCAGCAGATTTTTGGCAGGTGAGTTTCCCTGCCACCTTCACGCGTACCACCTGGTACGAGGCGCTGATCACTGATCTGTTCCTGGCAAAAAAGGGTTTCGGGATCAGAGAATTTGGGGAGACGTGGTCAAACCTTGGACGGGTACTTTAGGACAAACTAATCTCTTGCTATAAATGGTGATATTACCCTATGGTAAATTAACATAGACCCTGAAAATACACCATTTTTAGTGGAACCTAATCTTCCAACCCCTATCTGCCAAGGTCCATGTTAATTTACCAAATGGTAAGTGATATTCATTCTAACCAGCAAAAACTTCACATTTTGTTGCAGGCAGGCCAAGATTGACAATGACATGTGGTTTTATGGGAATATAATGAGGATACAACGGAATTATAACCCACTTGATATGAGGTTGCAATGTGATTGTCGGTGGAAAGGCATGGAATGCCCTCCATTGTTGACCTGGCACTGGACATACAGGGTAGTGCCTCCGAGTGATGTGAACGTTGGTTACAAGTACCCCATGAATACTGGTTCGATAAACCTTCTGGTAAACCAACATAACTATGGAAAATCACCATTTTTATAGGTAAATTCACTATAAATGGGCCATTTTCAATAGCTATGTTAAGTTACTAGAGGGCAACCCCTTCATAGACCAGAAAGAAGTTGGCCTTTTTGCACCACCTTAGCTCATGATTTGGGGCACAACCTTGTAATATGTATATTGCACCCCCAAAAAGATGCTGTAAGTGTGCCATCAGGATCATGTTCCCTCCATGTTTTGGAGGTTTCCAAGGTATTTTCGATCTATTTGAGGGGTGCTCTAGGCCCACAGAAATGAGGAAAAACCTGCAATCCTTGGTGACCAAAGGGTCTAATCTGGGTCGTTCGTTCTCCCGAACCTGGAATGATGGTTACGACATATATAGGAAATCATCCCCAAATGCCCAAATCCACAGTATTTTGGGTTAGTGAACCATTACAAGGTGGGGGGCCCCAAATGTGATGTTTGTTGGTTTATAACCCACCATGAATACTATAGTTATATCTACCATATACACAATATACCATAGTTGTTGGAGTTAATTGCACCAACTTAGCTATCTTGGGGGGCCCACCTTGTATGATTTATCCAGTTTAATTAAGTCCTCAATGTCCTGCCACGATGAGTACGAGCAGGCAAAGCTTCAAGTTCCACGAGCCAACTGTTGGCAGTGCCTTCCTATTGAACCATCCCGTTTGTATGGTTACCATGCCGAAAACACTGACCAAGTTTGCCGACTTCCACGAGTTTCCACAAGTTCTCCGTTTGTTTCCTCTTTCTTTCCATCTCCCCTAGAAGGTGGTGCCCCCAAGTTATAGATTTGTTCATAACCCATCTAACTAGTTCGATATCAGTTCGATATGTAGTAAACCCCATTTAAATTACTAAACCAAATCAACTTGCTGTCATTTATAAGTTGGTTTATAAAGCACCATAGCTATACTTACAAGTATCATGAACCATAGTTGAGTTATAAACCAACTTAGCTATCTAGGGGGCCCCACTTTATATGCAAAACCAGTTATGTTTGTTGATTTATAATCCCCATTAATTATAGATACTATATGGATTTTACTCTCACAAATCCTAGTTATTGGACTTATAAACCCCACTGAAACTACGAAGCCAAACCAATTTGGCTATCGTTTTCAGGAACCACATACCAGTCCCCAAAAGACCCCACCTGGTACCCTCCTTAACTGCGCCGCGCCACACGCAATGTTCGCCACAGTCCGACAGCGATGCTCGCTTCGAACTAAGCACCGACAAATTGGATGCAGCGACTTGGTTGAAGTTATGAGCAGTGTCAAAAAGCCATTGAGGATATTAGCATCTAATTGGGGGGGGTAATTGTAACTGCAAAAAGCTGGAATAATTCGTGGGTGTACCCTCTGGTTATTTAACATAGCCATGGAAAATCCCCCATAAATGGAGGTTTCTAGCTGGGAAAATCATCCAAAATTAATCAAAATTAGTAATTTTCCTGAATTTCTTCGATGCTTGGAAGGCAGCACTTGGGGTTGCAGTTGAGGTTACTTTTGAAAATACAACCATGGTTCTAAGCATCCATAACTTGGGAATACTTGGGATATAAGCCCTATGCCTATGGTTATATCCATTTATCGCTGGAACGAGGTCTTGACCTTCACAATTGCCATTGCCACACTGCTGGATTTTTTTGCAGATGCCTTTCCAAAGGCATGTTTTTGTTGGAAAGAGGGGAAGAGTGCTGGAATATGTGGGTATGTCTGACATCATTGATAATATTTTAATAATGACTGATGGTTGGTTGATGGTCGATTGATTATATTATATAATATACTATATTTTATATATGTTATATTGAAATGAAATGGATATATTTCATTCAATCAAGTTTTAATGGAATATGTATTTATAGGTAATTCGACTAAAGAGAAAGAGATAAAGAGAAACAAGAAACAAAGAAGGACAATGGAGTGGACAATGACACAATAAAATCCAATTGATACACAACATAATTGATACACAACATAATTGATACACAACATGTTTACCTATACTTTACTTTACTTATTATCTTTACTTTGAGTTCAATCAAGGTTGTCCAATTCTTTGACTGTGCTGCAAAGCTACATCATTCCCGGTAAGGACGGATTGGCATACCTTCAGAACTTGACTGCGGAGAAGGTGAACGAAGGTTCCGCAGCAAAACGCTCACGGCTATGTTGTGCCGGGCGACGTGGTCGAACCGTTCCGTTCGGTTGGATTCTTTGTGAGAAAGCCGTGGGCTGCAGCAATGTGTTGAAAGCGTGTTTCCAGTCTCTTGATTCACAAGAATCAGTGCCAGAGCGCAGACCTCATCACGAACGCTTACCCGAAGAAGCTTGGATTTGTTTGAGCTGTCTGAGTTTTTCAAACATATACTAGTATACTATGGTATAGACTCAAGTCTGTGGGTAGCTAGTAGTAGTTAGTTAACTAGCAAGTACTTCATGCTGCCTGTGTGGTTCAGTGACCAAGGATTCCAATCTACAATGTCATTCAAGACTTGATGACGGCCTTTGAAGAAACACCGCGAAAGCTTCCACTGGTTGAAGGCATTCAAGGCCTACACGGAAAAGGACTAGGACCAGGACCAGGTGAACAACAAGTTTATATAATAGGGATATTTGCTGGGATGTATTCATAGAATATGAATGGGATATATCGAACCAACTTGATATGAATATGTGGATGTGTCTGAAATTGGTTTAATTATACACCCAAATTGGCATAATTGGCACCCAAAATGGTTAATATGTGGATGTGTCTGAAAATGGAAAATATCATGGTTTATAGTGGAAATTATGATACACAATGATAAACCAACAGATGTTTGGGGGGGCCCTGATTTAGATACAACCCATTTTAAATGAACATCTGCCTGAAGACTGATATCTGCCATGGTCCAGCTCGCTGGATTGTATAGCTTGGGGGTCATCAATTCATTGATACAGGGTGGGATCCCAAAGATGGCTGAGTTGGTGCGTTCATAACTCCAATTTCACTATGTTTTTTTTTTTTTTTTAATGGCTTATAGTAGATACGATGGTATATTATGATATATAGTGGATATAACTGTAGTATTCATGGGGGTTTTAAACCAAACATCACATTCGGGGGCCCCCAGCTTGTAAGGATGTAAAATACCCAGTAGCCATTGCCACAGCTGAAACTCCGCTCAAGAAATGCTGCGCCGCGCCAAGTCCTATGCTGGTCGCGCGAGCCCGTGCAAGAGCACTGGTGGCGGATGCATGGGTTTGGTCACCCAGGGGAGGACACGAAGTGCAATTGAGCCAGTTTAGATGCTTTTGTTGAGGATTTGATACACGGGGCTATACTAACTGGCCTAAAAGGGACTTCAGTATATTCCATAATAGGATATATAGAGGCGTATTTACTGTATGAAGTAATATTGATATACTATACAATTGGAGTTAAACGGGGCTTGAAGAATCAAACATATGGGGATACGATATTATGGACAACTTATGGTTGTTTGCCTATTATCGGGGAAGTTCATAGGGATTGTAGCCCATAAAAGGAATATTTATGTACAAAGCAAACAGTATTTCAGGGGATGGAACATACATGGAGGTTTGAAATGATGATTTTTTGTTTTAGAAAAATCTCTAAATGGAGGATGTTCCATTGCATATTGCCTTGTAAACCGACGAAATATGGGAACCCCGCTGGGATGTGAAAGCAGACTAGTATAGATTGGTTATTGGCTATAAATGAAGGACCATACTAACAACCCAAGAAGACAGGTTTTCGCAGGATACGATAGATCGTGCGAGGGTCAAGAAGTCCAGTGTGTGAACGATGTGCCAATTGCTGGATCCGCTTGGAACGGCATGTTTTGGACCTGTTTGTCGCATTGACCGTCGATTCGCTGTCCTTTTTTTGGGCGGGGTACGGATCTGGGACCCGAATTTATCATAACAAGAAGTTGCAGCAAATTACAGCCAATATTATCCCAACCCCACAAGGAAGCCGAAAAGTGTTTCCAGGATGGTAGATGATGGTTTCCTTGTATTTCCAGGATTCCAGGGTATTTCGGGCATCTTTTTGGCGTTGCTAATATGGCACATGTGTGTGTGTGTGTTAGAATGCAATTGGTGAAGATCTCCGTGATATTGAACCTATAAGCCATATAGCTGTGGTTTCTTATTTAGTGTTTAATGATGTTTATTGCGAGATCCACTAAAATTAAGAGCCACTAACCCCAACTGTCAACCATGTGGGAGCTAATTTCCAAGAATGCCCCCAAGAATCGCGGTATACCCAGCAATAAAGCACTACTATTTGGTATAGCCAGCAATAAAGCTATTCCGGATTCCACGTTGGTTTGATGGCTATGATTTCCATGATCATACTATGGGAGAACACCGGTGAAAACCTGACAGACCCCAAACAAATTGAGATGGGAACGATGATTTTCAAGATCAGGAAAGGACATGTTACTTCAATGTACAACTTAGGAAAAAAAAACAATAATTAAACAATCAAATGAATTTTCCTCAACGTTTGCACATGTTCATGTTCATTCATGTTACCTTCATTGTAGCAGCGTCAAGCTGACTGGAAATGGCATGGTTACCCTCCAGCATTTCGACCTGGATCTCCCATTTTTTTCCATGGCATTCCTTCGGTTTTTCCTGCTTGCCATGGGAATTTCCCAGATGCTATGAGGTGAGACCCCCAAACGAGAACTAAGTTGGCAAATGCAAGTGGGTTAACTTCTGGATTTCTGGTGGTTATAACTATCGTTATATGAGATCATAAACCAGCAAACATACTGTAACTGGAGGGGAAGTGTATATATATATATATTGTATGTATGGTTTGCGGTCATCCATCCCTAAAATAGAAATCCTTTTAAAATCAAAACTGTACACAAGTCCCTATGAATGACAATGGATTGCAAGGACTTGACCTTTACCTTTGCAGCCGCAGGTCTGGATCAAATGCTCTTGCAGGATACCGATGGTACTTTGACAGGACTCCTGTGGCGCCGGGCAATGGCATGGGGATATACACAGCCATTGAGCCATTGGGCTTCTGCCGGTATAGATGGGATACATTACACATCATTAAATAAAACAGTGATACTAATAAATGATATAGCAATATATTTTTATAGATGTTTTATAAATACATGTTTTTTGGTCACTGATGGGATACATTGGTACTAGATATTAATAGGATAAGCAAGAAGAAGACAAGACCTAGAACAGTAGTGACAACTGCCCAGTCGCAGCGAGTTGCGATTTCTCAGCAAGGTTTCTTCCATTTAGGGTTGTGGAAGTCTCCTTTTTTTTTCGGGGGTTGTGTTACCCAATGGGATTTTTAATTGGAGAATAATGGGGAGAATTTTGGGATATTGGGACAGAATGGGATGATCATGTGGATTGGGATAGTGGGATAGAAATGGAAATAATGGAATACCAGGTGATGCCCATCAGCCAGAATGGTTTACAACCATAGATATCATAGATGAACTAGGGTTTATGGTCATCACACCTCCTACTTTGGTAGGCTTTTTGACGAACAGTCTTCATTCTCGGATCTTTACCGGCTTGGATTCTCTGTGATTTGTGCGGTGTTTCTTGGTCCGGGGTATTTGTTTGGTAATTTGTCGCGAGCCTGATTTTGCATCCGGTTTCCAGGGGAAATCTGGACTGGAAAGGAATTCAGATTTCAGGTGAAACTTCAGGGTGAAAATGACCCTGTGGTGGTGTATCGAGCTCGAAGGGGGCATTAGATAGACCGTTAGATGCCTGGCAAGATTTACTGGAGATCTGGCTTGCCTCAACTTGATCCTCAGCTGACTGCTTGGGAGTTGATCCCTAAGGAAGGTGGCTACGCCTGCACTGCCAAGGATTCTGGAAGGCGGGTAAGGGGGCAACCTGCTGTGCAGATCACTGGCCGCCAGAGTTTCGAAGGTCAGCCGCCTTCAGCTGATCCTAGACCAACCGCCTGGTTTTTAGTAAACTAGGAAAATTGGGTTTCAATATCTGGGGTCACCTTCTTTTGCGCCATGCCTCCTCGCGTGCTGAAAGCTTGGAACACTGGCAAGACTCGCTCCACCAAGAACCGAGAATTTTGTCCGCAAGTTGTGTATTTTTGATCCAGTTGTGAAATGTGAAGGAAGTCAGTCAGTTTCTCTACAACAAGTTCATCAAGGAGCGCATGCGCCTTGAGCCTACAGCTCCCCTCCGTGATAAGAGTCTTTGCTTGGAACACCCTGGACCGGTTGTGCTTCAGTTGGCCAGATGCTGTGGCACATTTTCCTTGGCGGCTTTGCAGACCCGATATGTTGTTCCAATCCCCATGTTTGCTGTTTCAATCCCAATTTTTGCTGTTTGAATCCCAATTTTTTGGCAGATGAAATCGATTGTACCCCAGATTGGAGGATCCTCAATCCACTAATGGATACTAATGGTGATTTACAACGGCCAATGTAGTGATTCCCATCATGTGATGGGTGACATACCACGCTAATTTTCCCTTTTCTTATATGATTTTGTTCCCGTCAAACTGGCAACTGGCAGGCGAAAAATCCATGGCTGCGGTCATAGACGGCCGAAATTCCCACTGGTTGGTTGATCTAGCCTTAAAGGTTCCCCCCATTCAAACAAGTAATAGGCATATGATAATTCATTGGATTGATTTAAGGGAAAATCTACAGGAAACCATGGTTTTTACCATCAAATATAGAGGTTTCCTGTAATTTTTCCCTTAACCCAATCCAATGAATAATAGAATCATAGATAACAATGTGGGGCAACCCAACAACACACCTCCCATTTGGGGATGGTTTATACCACCTATTGATGGTGATTTTTGGGGATGGTTTATGGCTCTCGGAGGAGTCGGGGCCGCCTTCGCCAGCATCGTGCCGTACACGCCACGCACGGATATCGTGTGCCCTGTTTTTTTTTTGTGTGCTTGCCATGTCTGAACAGTGGCTGCTAGACCCGTTTTGATCTATGATAGAATGATAGAATGCTAGAATGATAGAATGATAGAATGATAGAAAAGTTAAAATGTGGAGTTACACAATCCAATACATCACCATGCATGAGTTCGGCAATCCACATCTGACTAAAAATAGCCAGGCGGTGACCCATAGTTCGCTCAGTTGATTTAGTTTTTTTCAGGGGTAATGTTGATTGCACTTGTGGCTTCAGTTGAGGTTATTTTTATGGCTACAACCAGCAAGACTGGGGGTATGAAATCAACAGAAATCAACAAATTTATCGGGATATAATGGAATATTGCAGTTATAGTCCTTAACAGGTAGAACTGGCTAAAAAAATGATGTGAGTGACCTTTTTCACCAACTAGTTGCAGGTGTTATTTCATCCCATAGCCATACCTGGTTTATAGGGCCATAACTGTGAAGGAATGTTCATGCGGGCAAAAAACCAACTGGATATGATATTCAGTTAAAGTCACGGTGTTTTCATGCGAGACTCAACGACCTTGCAGAGCTGCGGTGCGAGATCCCAAATTTGCAACTTCGACGGTTCGACGACCACAGTGGAAATCCACAAAGACGCCACGGTGAGGAGGAAGCGGCACTGAAGTTTGTGAGTATGAAGTGCCAGCATACCAGTTTCCAACGCCAACATACAGGCAGAGTCACCACAGCTTTGTGGGTTGTAACACAAGGCTAGTTCTTGCTGAATTTTGTTGCAAGTCAGGAAAATGAGAATGTGCACTGTCTGGACCATACCATGCCTTCGATCTTCAAAGCGGCATTCTACAGCCGTTCCCTTGGTCCAAGACCCATCCGATCGACTTTGGACCCGGAGGACAGTGGACTATCGTAAGTTGTGACGAACAAAGGTATGTCATATATCTAAGTGGGTTGTTTCATATGGTTATTGTCCACTTTGTACAACATCATCTTAGTGTTTAACATCCAAATGTTGGTGTTTATACAATGGTCCATTGATTGGTAGTTGAAAGAAATGTTCTGCTTCAAACTCCATGATTGCACTTTAGACAAGAACAAATAGTCTTAAAATAATGAACCTTACGTCATCATTAACTAACCATCCCATTTTTCGTATCCAACACAAAACCCTTCATTTCAAGATGTAGGGGGTTCCTGAAATGGGGGTGTCCCCAAATCATCTAAAGTAATCTGCAGCACATGCGCTACGCCCACCAGGTACATCACTATATACACTTTCATATGGTTTTTGCAGGGTTAGTTTAGGGTCTTTCCTAGGGTTTTTGTAGGTTTTCTTTAGGGTTTATGTAGAAAGTGTTGAATACAGCGAAAGGAGGACAGCCGAATCCCCGCAGAGAGTCAACAAACACGTCTCCCAAGAAGCAACCTCAAATTAAACCATTCAAAATAGTGGAAGGCCACATAGTACTGAAAGAGTCAGCAAAAATGAGGTTCCGGACAATCATCCCAAGAGAGTGGCAGGCATAGCACAAGTGCTGGCCATCAAATTAGACCATTTTAGTATTGAAATTCAAACCTATGGTTTTGGTGATTTCCCATTTTAAGAACCCCCCATGTGTATTAACTGCGGCAACTGCTTTCAAAAGGTGGGCATCGATGTGCAACAACAGCCTCCACGGCAGCAGCGTTGGCGTGCAGGCACCGGGCCACGAACAGCAGATGGCGAGAAGTGAAGGGAGATGTCATTGAAGGCTTGATACGGCCCCATTCTTAGGGTTGTGGCCCATTACCAGTTATAAGTCAGTTACAACCACATTTGTGGAATTATAAACCCATTTCTACATATATCCACATATGAAAATATATACCTGGTACTTCGGCCACAACTATAGATGGTTTGATTGTGGTTAACAAAGCCCCAAGAAACGTCGGCTTTCCATGGTTTTCGGTTCAGAATGCGGCTGGCTCCAGGGACTAATGACTCTCGATTTAACCAGGAGAAGTGCGGGTAGAGCCAAACAACATCTGGGTCAACTGGGGGTTTCCATAGTCATGGAGGTACCCAGTAGCTGGATGGTTGATTTCATGGAAAATCCGGATTGAAAATGAATGATTTGTTTGGGTAGCCCTATTTTAAGAAACCTCAAACTGACTGGTGATTGGTTGGTTCATGACTTGTTTTGTGCCATTTTTGGTGGACATTTCGGGGGTTAATCTGAACATAGGATACCTGTAACTCCATTGGTCTATCATCATGTTCCCTGCACAATGGCAATTTCAGGGTACCCTATGTTACCCTCTGGTAATTTAACCTATCTCTGGAAATCACGATTTAATAGGTACTTCATATAAAATACAGTATTCTATAAATGGGGCGTTTTCTATAGCAAACTGTTGGGTATGGCTCAAAATTATCAACCCTATAATTGGTTGGTTTATGTCAATTTACCACTAAACATTGCCATTTTTGGTACCATAATTTTGAGCCATAGCCTGTTAATAACCAGATGGTATTTGTATGATTTCGACCGCGATCAAAGAAGAGACCATAGATCCCCTTTTCATACTAGCGATAGCTACAAATATTTGGCTAAGTATTGGTGTAGCCTCTGGTAAACTAGCATAGCTATTGATTATTGAATATGTCCATTTTTCGTTGATTTACCTATTGAAAATGGTGATTTTCCACATAGTTGTGGTAGGCAATACCAGAGGGTAGGTCCAAGATTCTTGGCACGCTCTAAATATCGGGGGAACTTCGGATGGTTATTTTAGTATATTTTAGTACTCGAAGATTGTTCGCTGTGAATGGGCATTTTACCCTCTGGTTATTTAACATAGCCATGGAAAATGGTCCAATTATAGATGATTTATGGTGATTTACCTATTAAAGATGGTGGTTTTCCATGGCTATGTTAAATAACCAGAGGGTAATGAATTAGCTTGACATATTCCTTCTTGCAGGTTATCTAAGATTGGCAGTGACATCTAAGGATCATAGCCAACTTGGTAAATAGTCATTTGTACTCAATCACTTGATAAGAAACTAATCTTTCTTGATATCATTATTAGAGAGCGTCCCCAAATAGGGGCCTCATTTTTCCAGGTGATTTCGCAGCTTTTTGATACTTGATCGTGTTTATATGTATAGTCTTGTGTTTTTATTTTTTTTGTTGTATTTCTCTTGTTTGCTTTGGTCTTGCTACATTCCTCTTCAACTATTTGATACTATGTGGTTTTTATTGAATCTTGGATCTTGATTCTCGAATCTTGGATCTGGATCCAAAATCCAAGAGTCCCCAGGATTCTTGAATTCTGAATCTTGAGTCTTGGATCCCTTTTTGCAAGAAAGAAAGGTTCTCAAGTTGGGGATTTACTGGAAATCTCTGGGAATCACCTCAAGAAGAATAAAGGAGAAAGTAGAAGAAAACTTAACTTTGCCACTACGGATCCTTAAAGAGGAACAAGAAAGTTGTCAAGCAAGTATTCTGACTTATATAAGTGGCTTGCAGTGTGCTTAAGCTTCTACATGTGATATTATGTTTCCATGCATTATGTAAATAAAGGTCTATAAACATAGATTCGAGCATATGCTATCGAAGAAACATGGTATTTTCAGAAACGTGGCAAAATGGGGCCCCTATTTGGGGATTTTCTGCATTTTTAAAATTAAACCTCATTTGTTTTTGAGTATATAAAGGTGCTCTAGTGTTGCTCAATTCCCTCAAAAGGATGATACAAAGTTGACTGGATGAGGTAAGGTATTGCCTAGATATTGTCCAATGCCACAAGATCCAATCCCTCAGAATAAAGAACAATTATAGTTTTTGTTTACACATCGATCATCTTTTCTCCATTATTATTTCCAGGTTTCTTACTTTTTTTTTGCAGGTTGCCACAGATATGTAAAGCTTAGACATTATTTGGTTACGCGTCCATTAAATACTATTCCAATCCTATGAAATCACCATTATCCCATTAAATCAGACATGTTGCTGTGATTGTTCAAACATCTAAAAGGTGGTGCTCCATACCTAGCTAAGTTGCTGAACAAAACTAGGTGAATTCGATGGTTTATTGTAGATATCTCGAGCTACTTGACTGGGTTTATAAACCAATTTATATCTGGGGGGAGGGCACCACCTTCCATCTATGCAAAAAAAACAGATATCTCTTCTTATCTCATTATTATTGTCATTAATACATAGATGAACGTCATAGAAGTTACTCACTTTGGAAGACTAGATCATGAACAACATCTATTTGTTCATAAGAATAATGATCAAGATCTTATCGGCAAAATATGGATTTCCAATCCATGGGGGTACCCAAATAGCTGGATGGTTTATTTCATGGAAAATCCCAATCTAGAAATGGATGATTTTGGGGTACCCCTATGGATTGGAAACCTCCATATGACAACATCATCCGCAAAACAGGGCATTTGTTGCAGCGCCGCGTCGCCAGGTTTGCCCCAACGTCTCGGTGGATCTGTTGGAGATGAAAAACATCGACCGTGACCGGACGCACTCAGTTTTGGGGCGGTAGGTTTTCAAGGGACAACAGGCAAAACTGATGGTTGAATCGTGTAAAATCCAGGTTTGAATGGGTTTTCATAGGGTTTTATAAGAGGATGAACGCATGGTTTCATGGGTGTTATTGGTGGTTTTACGTTGGTGAAATGATGGTTTCGTGAAATGAAGCCATTTGTGCTGGTGATTCAACTCAGGATATAAATGTCTTAACACAATATTTAAGCTTATATATTGGTGAACATAACAAGAAGGCGGCGAACTAGCCAGGACCGGGTGAACTTCAATGGCTCAGATGTCAAACGGGTGAGATCCGTCCAGTTCTGGGACAATCATCAGCCCAGAAAGTCCCTGGTTGATGGGTTAAAAATCCATCAGTAGGGCATTGGGAAAAAACACAGGGGAATATAGTTGCTAAGTGATAGTTCATTGGTTATTTAATAGAGACTTATACCACCTGGTTCTTTGGGGATTGCGAGAACCCATAGTAGGGACACTGATATTCACCAACTAGTATTTTAAGGGATTTGTCTCATGGCTCAACTGCAGCTTATCTGATTTGTGAAGGATCCGACTTGTTTTTTGCTGGCTATTTGCTACCTAGATTTGGGATCAAGGTAGATCTATACAAAACCTATTTGTTTGCACCCATTACACCTGTGTGGGTAGACTTAACATAGCTAGTTCAACTTGTCAGCGGTGGTTGACATGTGATATAAAGTTTGTTCGGTAATCATCTGATCTTTACGCTTGTGTGCCAAACTATCATGCAATTTAGAATGTGCCCATCTAAACATCTCCAAAAACAAATGTACACTCGTACATCGCACATACATCATATACACATACATATATACATATATTATATATATATATTATGTTTATCTTATTCCCCGCATTTCTCTTGATCAAACATCACCTTCAGGTGGCGCCAAGGACGTGAAGTTTGGACCATTGGTGCCTGGCTCAGTGGTGATGGACGGCGTGGTAAACACCGGAAACTGTTGGGAACCCATTTCGATGATTTTACGTTCCTGGACACGGCCCGATTGTTGGGTGTGGAATTGAGGGGTGGAGAAGCTTCGACAACAGGGAAACCTAGCGTATATGGTGCGCAAAGGTTGGTTCACATCATTTGCGAATCAGTTGTCTGGCCAAATTGTGCGCAGAGTTTGGTCATGTCCCACTGAGAAATTATTATCAAAAGGGCTGTCTTCAACTAGTGAGAGGCAATTGTCCAGGATTGAAGAAACATTGCGGCTTGGTGCAATGACAAGAAGGTCACCGGGGGTCAGCTCCATTGCACTTCCCAAAAAGTCAATGGTCAAATGATCTAAATTTGTGCTTCAATGTTCACAAAGTCTCATCAATAAATGTTGTTCAAGTCCCAATGTTGAGTAAATCTCATTGTGACACTGTTGTGGATGAAAATTGCATTTTGGCTGTCGCTGCTTCATTCCCAATTTCTTATTAGCATAGCCAGATGTGGGGATGGGTCAAAACCTATTATTACCATACGACTGGGGGAATAAACATCCATTAACCAGCTATGACTTAGGGTACCGTTTGGGTCCTGGGGTTTGAACACGAGAATAGCCAGATCATGCCAGATCTCACCCAAAATCCGCCGATTTCAGGTGCTGACCCCAGATGAAGAGGAAGACAACGGCTTCGAGGGTGGTGTGTTGAGCAGTCCGGGGATCCCAGGGTTTAAGAATGGCGCGAGCTTTCGCCCAAGGTGGTGCCCAGAAAACCAGCAAAAAAGGGTGAGTTCACCAACAAAAATGGTGATTGAATCACAGAGAAAAGGTGATCTCACCAGGAATGACTCCGAATGACGATGATTTAAGCAACAGAAGCGCTGGGATCACTAAGAAGCATTAGGACGGACATGGGATTGTAGTTGATGTATGCTAGCAAGTTTGTGGAATTTCAGTAGGACAACTGTGGTTTATGGCAGCTACATCTCTAGTTGGCCAGCGGCGCGTAGACGGCTGTATGGTTTTATGGTTTTTTTATAGTTTTTTTCATGTTTTTTTTCACATTTTTGGGTTGGGGTGGGCTGGGCTGGGGTGCGGCAATAACGTCAATTGCATTGTGTGTTTTACTGTAGGGATGCTACGCTGATCAGTGAGGTGGGTGGGTAAACCCATTGAATGAGGACTTTCCGATTGGGGTAGTGAACCCGAACCGCCACCAGGTGTGGGACCTTTCTACGCCAGTTGCCCCTGCGGTGTGACACTTGGAACTTCCCCTGGTGACGAAATGGTCCAACAGGATGAGGTACCTGCATAGTAATGTGTGTTGGTTTCTAGTCCCCATGAACTAGTTGCTAGTTCGATCTAATCCCCCAAAAAATTAGTTGTTGGACTTATAAACCAACTTGGAAGTGGGTTGCAAACCATGAAATATAGCCAGTTATATAGATTCGTGGCCATTTGCCAACCAGTCAATGAACTCCATGGCCCATCGGTCTTGGGGATGGGATCGCGAAAACTGGACTCAGATTGGGAATTTGATGCTGGCTGCTGGGTAAACTTCCTGGGTAAACTGATGGCTATATGAATGCAGATAGTTTTCCACAAATTTATCGATGTGAATAGAAAAATCCTTCAGATATCTTCAGATATGGGGATGGGTCAAAACCTATTATTATCAATTCTAATGGGATGAACATCCATTTACCAGCTATTTTGGGGTTCACTAGTTACCATTATATTGGATATTGGCGTCTTGACATGATGACAGATGCTGGTTTGATCTTTGTTGGGACCTTGGTCGAATCAGGGGGCAAGATCGATGTGGAGCACTTCCGGTAGCGCCCAAAAATCAGCCAAGCATAGGTGTAGATTGGAACTTAACGTTACGGATTGCCAAGAGATAGACTTTACGATGTAGAGGCCTCAAACAATCGCAAAGTGAGTTTATAATTAACTCCAATTTCACTTGAGTTTATGGTAGATCTACAATTAGTGGAGGTGATAAACCAAAAAGCATCACTGGGGGCACTACATCTGTTACACATGATTTGTGATGATCAAAGCGACAAGTAGATCAGTACGCTGCTGGTAATTTAGCAAAAAATAAGCAGCCATTGAACTATAGATATATCTAGCAGAAAACGCTTATATCATATATCCCCCGTAAACCCAAGTTAACTGAGGTGCCTCAACTTTGCTATCTACTTGGAAGTGCAGTTCCAGTGAACTAAGGGGATAGATTTCAACATATTATTAATAAGTTGGGCTTATATCCCAACAAACATGGGAGTTTAGAACCCTTACAGTGGTTATCTCCATAAAAGTAACCTATGGCCTGCATCCCATTTAAAGTAGGTAGGTTAGTTCATCCCATTTCTAGCTGGCCTAATCTCACTTTTTGCCCTACTGAGAAGTGGGGCTAACACCAACAATCCGAGGTTTCTCCAGTCATTTCTGGTTCATATCCCATTATATAAATCCCATTAACATAATATTCAACTCCCATTTTCCCTACTGTTCAATGACTCTGGAATTTTGTTCCCCCCACTCACCCGGCATTCAACTGTGCCTTCCGCTATGATCTGCTGAGGTTGGGATTTCTCCTTCTACCATGTCCTCATTCAGCCAGTTGGGTCAACTCAGATAGGCTCTGCATGGTGTCATCAAAGATGGGACAATCCCCCAGTGGGCTTCGGGGATTTTCCGAGTCAAACCTCAATTTTCATTGGAATTTTGTGGCCTTCTCAGTTTGCCACAAGCTGGTGCCCCTAGTCTTTAGGTAAGTTGGTGGACATCACTAGATCAACTCTATGGTTTTTGGTAGATCTATCTATGGTCAATAAGTGACTATATACCAACTTAGAGCTGGGTGGGCACCACCTTGCGTGTTTGATTTCCGAAGGGTAGTTCGACCATGGGAAAACCTTCCCGTTGGAGGTGGAGCAGATGGTGTCGAGGGTTGTTAGTGTCGAGGGAAAATCTTCCCAAGAGATTTTGAGGAACTGTCAGTGTCAAACCATCCAAGTATCAGCAATTTATAGAGACCTTTTTTGACCCAAACTCATCTACCCTCTGATAATTTATTATAGCGACCCTGGAAAATTGGAAAATCATAATTTGAAAGAACGGTATTTTTTTAAAATCATTTATTTCTATGGGCCATGGTTTCCTTAGCTAGGTCCAGGTACAAGGTATCAAAAAGACCAAACTGCACCTGAAAAAAACGACGAATTTCGATCCTGTGAAGCATCCACAGTCGTCCCCTGTTCATCGATGGACTTAGGATACGACCTACTACATGGAGGTCTTGTCGCTGCCTGAAAACTTCAAGTTCGACGCTCAGTTTTCTGTAGAAGTGCAGTTCCAGGCTTCACTAAGTGGATAGATTTCAAAATAGTTTTAGGGGTTATATCCCAACTTATGTTTTTTTTTCGTTTCACCATGGTTACTGTATATCGATTTGTAAACTCGACTGCACCTCAAAATACTCTTTGTCCCTCTGGGATTGTAATCAGACGATGGACAAGTGTCATGTTCATTGACAGTGTAAGGTGGCAAACCCAATGCCATAGTCACCATCCCATGGATACACACCATGACTGGAGATGTTTGATTATTGGATGTTCCACAGTACTTGTTAGTTGAATGGCTTTGTCCTGTAGGTTTTTTATTGGTTTATAGCTCCAATAACTTGAGTTGATAGTAGATGTATCTATATACTTAATGGGGATTATAAACCAACGTTCACATCACGGGGGGGGGGACCACCCTGTGCCACTCATTTTTTATGGAACACCCCCTGCCATGTTTGATGTTCCGATGACTGGTAGTTTGCTGATTGATGTTGGTTGGGTCCCTATTCATAGGGCTATGTACATCAATGCTATGTACCCCAAAACAAAGTTGTTTCTTCTAGCAAAATGAGCAATCATTATCAATCATTTGGATTATGTGTTGGAGTCCCCCATCTTTGGACACCTCCATGTTGATCCAAAGCCAAACTGACTCATTGTGGATGAGCGCTTCAGCCACCAAGCAGCATATGGCATGGCACTTTATGACGATGGATTGGTCACTTGCGCGCCGCCGTGCTCATTGTTCATCTTTTTGTCCAGCTCGGTTCACCTGCGCCACCGTTTGGGCCGTACGGGGACCAGAGCAATTGCAAGCTCGGACTTTCCAACCTCATCGTGAGGAACATGGTGGGGTCACACAGCAGAAGGAGCTATAGAGGCATGGAGACAGAAAGTCACAACCGTTGCAAAACAAGAAGAAACGGCGTCAGAAGGAAGCTCATTCTTTTTGCTGATCGAGCAGCCCAAGAGCACTTGGTAGCAGCATGGCACGTCTGATCCCACGACGTGGCCTCAAACAGTTTCTCACTTACATGGGTTATTGGGACACTGGGCAGCAATGGGCAGCATGCATCAATAACCTTTTTTTTCTCCAATAACTCAAAACTGTGTATACTTGATGGCAATTCCAACCCAATGATTCCCAATGACCCATCTGGATCTGCCGGGCAGTGATTGCCTCCGATATGTCCGACTATTAATGTTCATACAAGGTGGTGACCCCAGTGATGTCTCTTAGTTTCTAATTTGCACCTCCATCTAGCTATAAATGTATGCACCAACTTAGCTGAGTATGCTGAGTAGGGGGCCTCTTTCCTGTGTATCAATGACCTATTCCCTTTGTGGTGTTGAACGCGACCTTCGATCCGTGTCATGTGTGTTTCATTTGATCATGAACCCCCCACTCCGGAGGTTGCGCTATTGGAACCCCAATCCAACGGATGTGCGCAAGCCAAGCTGGGAAGTGGGTGATGGTAAGGATGTGTACTGGCTGGTCAAGATGGCTTGTCTCGTTTCGGGGATTCAAAAAAAGCAAGCTGCAAGTTGTTTACTGTATCAATGCTCGAACCCTCCGGAAAGGAAATATGCTAATCCTACTTGAAGTTTATATTCCTATTACGAAAAAAATAGCCTCCAGTTCACTCACATAGGTATGGAAAATTGTCATTTTTAGATGATTGATTTACCTATTCAAAATGATGATTGTCCATAGCTGTTGTAGCAAATGCAGAACCAGACAGTAGTGTTTTTGCTTTTCATAGCCATGTCCCATGGCTGGAGGCTTGTTGGACATGACCATCTTAAATCGGTCTTGGAATTCTAGGCCCAATGTGAAACAAAGGGTCAGTTCACGCCACACCTGATCTGATTTCCAACTCATACGCCTATTTAGTACATTTGGGATTCAATTTACCTATCACACATTATCATACATCAACTATAAGTCCAAAATAAAACACCATTTCCGCTTTAAATCACGCTGGGCAGCCGGGAAAAAGTCAATCAGTGATTTTTTTGTATAGTTGGATTAATCTATACTAATCTATTGATTTGAGACAATCTGGCCGTTGGCGTCGTGGCAGTCCGTGCTGCTGGAGATCTTCTATCCCGACAGTCGCGGAGTGAACGTCTTCGTGGGCAAAGCCAAAACGCCGGACATGGCGCTGAAGCTGGTTCGGGATTCCCAGGGGACCCAGCGGAGGTTAGATTTGATTGGAAACTCGTAAAGATTTGATAGCTGCATGATCAATCCCATGACTTCAGCTTCTCATGTTCAAGTGATTGACGTGTCAGTTGTCTCATCAAGTTTGATCGTCAAGGTCATTCTTGCAA
>BGPT01002825.1:41589-65999 GCA_003297045.1 Symbiodinium sp. clade C Y103 | reverse complement strand
GTGTAGCGTCTCTACAGGCGCTGGTGGACTTTTGGGCGCCGCTTTCGGGGGTTTAATTTTGGTTTCCGGGTGGTGCCGCATGGATTGGCCTCTACAGTAGCTAAAGCAGCGTATATTCAAAAACAGATTGACGAAAAACAGCCCCAACACCAATAGGCTTCCGCGAACTTCGTTCGCTCTTGCACCTTGGCAAACGCCCTGTTCCTAAACTGAAGGATGAGCATGGTAATTTTGAGTGCACCAAGCAGGACAGGCTAAAACGTTGGCAGGTCTATTTCTTCGAACTGCTCAATGTTCCTTCTGAGGCTGAGCCAGACTTGTAGCCACTTTGACTCGTCTCCCGGTTGATCCCGACCTTGCGTCCCTCCCCACCATAGTGGATCTTGTGGCTGCTGAAACCTGGTAAAGCGGGAGGCCCTGACGGCATTTCTGGGGAAGCCATCAAATCTCTTTCTCTGCT
The DNA here is from genome assembly GCA_003297045.1 of Symbiodinium sp. clade C Y103. Lineage (NCBI taxonomy): Eukaryota > Dinophyceae > Suessiales > Symbiodiniaceae > Cladocopium > Cladocopium sp. clade C. Next base: position 65,539 of record BGPT01002825.1, on the reverse strand, counting down.
CAATCTGCGGGTTCTCCTGGAACCCGATCGAACTGCGGAACTCGCACAAATTGCCTCCAAACCAGTAGCTCCCACACACAAGGGTTGTGTCGCGGAACATGCCCGTGCAGCTAAAACACTTCGGGATTTTGTGACCTCCAACACTTCTTTTCTTTCATGGGAACAGCAGTTGAACGACAAAGGCCATCCCTGGCTCGCTATTGGCGAAGCTGCCGAAGACGTGCTAGGCCCATCTTGGTACAATTACCCACAAGAAGGAATTGTTGAGGCACTATTTGACCATTGGCCGGGATGGAACACGGCTATAACAGACTTGACAGACATGCAACTCTTCCTGTTTGTTGTAGATAGTAGCCAAAAACTCGCAATAAAAAACGCAGCGGACGTTGCCCCTCCACAGGTCATTTCTCCACTACCCCCGCGCCCTGCCCGCCGCAGATTGCATTCCAAAACCGCGCGCTCACCGGCATACTTTCTGAGCGGGACGGCTGAATCTTCCTCTGGACTTCCAACCAGCGACCGTCAGCTCGACAAATACTGGCATAAAAGAGAACTGCCGAGGGGAGAAGGTGCGTTTGAGTGTGTAGTGCCTGGTTGTGGTAGACGTTTTGGTGTCAAGGCCGGCTTTTCCCGGCACTTACAAATATCCCACAGAGAGGGTTCATATAGGGATCGTACTTGGGACTGCCCTCACTGCCCTCGTACTTTTGAATTAGAGAAAGGTCTAACACAACACCTCCCGTTACATTCCCTTGACGCCTCCCCGGCAATCTGCTGCGTTTGTGGAGCTTACTTTCCAGGCGAGTCCAGTGCCCGCATGCATGTTAACGCACAACACCCGGCTAGAGCTCTCCCATTGCCTATAGTTTGCCCACATTGTCCCCCTGATACTGCCCCAACCTTTCATCAACACCATGCATTTTCCCTTCACCGCCTCCGCTGCCATGTTTATGCTTAAGTGTGCTAGCCTCACTTTGCTTTCGTGTATTCTGTATCGTCCATGTCCGGCAGCAATGGTCAAAGTCATCGCGAGCGTATTGATGGGCTTGTTGCCGATATGGCTAAGCAGCAGCAACTCTCAACAGTACAGCCAGGTTATGCCTTCAAACCAGCCATCGCCAGCAATCCGACAATACGCGCCGTACCTTGGTTTGCTTCCTCAAGTCCGACCTCCGCCTCTCCATCCTTGACAGGTGGCAAACGTGGAATAAGAATTCCAAACTCCCTCCCGCCGAACGTCCTAGCCCGCCACCGCTTCCTCTTCGCGAACAGATTGGAAACTTGTTGTCTACGTACTTATTGGAATAAGCCGAGATGTTGGAAGTACCGGATGATACCATTCAGTCTGTCAAAATGCTCGCCAAAATGCTTGAGTCCGTTACGATCATTCCTGATAAAGACAAAGAAGGCGATGTGCAGCATATTCTCCTCCTTTTTCGCCCCAGCGAAACCAGCATGTACGTCCGGGAAAAACTGCTTGACCCTGTCTGGGCTCCTGTGTGTGGAAAGAACAAAGATCTCGGCTTCAGGCCTGCCCGCATGTCCTGGCCGTCATGGAACACCTTGGGTTACCCACACAGGCTGAGGGAGGTGGAGGTGGTAAAGGTAGACGCAGCCCCAAAAGAGAAGTGGAGCCCGGTGCTTCCCCCCAAGCCAATCAAAGTCGCCGCCGCACCTGAAGGACCGGTCGAACAAACGCACACGTTTTTGTTTTCCTGTCTGAAGTTTTTACTTTTCATTTTTCTGATCCTGTTCACCCAGGGGGGCCGTCCCCTGAGGTTTGTGTTGCTTGTGGAGGGCAGACTCCCAAGCTTGTTCTACCCGGGGGCCGTCCCGTGGTAGTCCCTCCTGTTGGTTTCCCCCTTGGCTCAGTAATGCTCCTTCTTTCCTCTTCTACTACCTGGTTCGGTTACCTCGGTTCCCTTCGCTTATCTTTATACCTCTACATCCCTTTGCTGCTCTTGGAAGTGACTCGTTTTGGTTGGGTTGGATTGCCATGACAGCTCCCCCCCCTTTTTGGCTGCTAGGGAAGAGCTGTCCATGACTTGACACACCCACATGCTTGTAATTTGTGATGCGCTTTCTTGTAAGTCACTTCGATGACACACGTCAGCTAGCGTTTCAGCTTTTAGGTGCAACCGCACACTTGTCCAATACACACTGATCACAATGTTTTGACCTTTCAAGGTGTACGTGAAGGTATGGCGTTCGACGCCAACATCCTTCTACCACGGGTGGGCTGAACTCTTGTGCTTTCCGGAGGAACTCGATAAGACGGTGCTGTGTGGCCAGAACCTGATTCGTATCACAGAAGGGCAGCACCACCTTGTACACGAGTCAGGCATAGTGATCTATGGAGCCAACAAAAGACTCAGGTGCAAGTTTGCGAGGCTGCTAAATGGAGAACCATGGTTCAAAGCTCGCAGAAAAATTACTTCCTTCGAACACATGCAGTCGCCCATGCCTTTTGATGCCATACCGTTCTTGTCTTGCGGTGATTTAGGATACCTAGACGGGCCGAAGGCCCTTGATAGCTTAGCTAGCTACACAAAAGAGAGTCATATTACCCACAGGGGACTTCAACAGCCCATGCATTTGGGCTGCCAAAGCAATGTATGATGCTTTTTTTTGCTCGGAATAAGCGCACGCTGGCACAAGGCCTGTGTCACTCCAAAGCAATGTATGATGCGTTGATGGCCGTACAGCAGTCAATACAGAAGGCAGAATCACTGCTGAATGCTGTAGAGCCACGCGAAAATAAGGCAGCCTTGCATGACCTGAAGTGGAACCTGGAGAAATCCAGAACAGGGGTTGCTTTCCTTTTGGGGCAATTCACGCACATTTCCCAAAGAGGCAGCTGTGAAGTAATGCTCGAGGTCCTTCCACCATTGGGTGAGACCGCAGAGACGTAGTTCGTCCCCCAAAGCCAACAGAGCGTGCAAGCCACACTGGAAGGAAAAGTGTGAGCTACATCAGAAGCAGCTGGTATCCAAACAATAATTTTACTGAATCCTTCTGCATCGGTGACCATAAGGTGTTTTCTCGACGTCTATCTTCGACAGCTAATACGCCAGAGTTGTTTAAATTAGTATCTGGGGGAGACAGTGTGCAATGTACCCTTCTGCTGATGCATAGGTGGACTCCGTTGTCATGGCTCAAAGGTGGTTGTCCGGAGATTCCCACTTGAAAATTACCAAAATATGTAAAACTCAACTGATTAAAGACATTATTCTAATTTGTACAATGTACTTATGATTTCAAACAAGAGCTTCAACCCGCAGGCATTTTTGTAGAGCGATCGAGCCTCGGATCCTCCGTTGGCGCAGCGTGCTGTTGCTCTGACAACCGCCTTGGCGCGTTATTGGATCTTCATGGAGAACTCTAGACAAAACTCCGACTGATCCTCTTTCTAGAAGTACAAGAATCCCTAACAATAGCATCCCAGACAATTCTGGCAGCAGTTTCACAGTTGAGAGATGGGAGGGATGATATGAATGCCATAGTCGAGAAACAGCAGCCAGCACTTGTACCGGCCCGTGCGCGAAGGCGTGAGCCACCTCTATACAACGTGCCAGACAACCAGAGTTCCTCTAGCGCATTAGAGTGCAAAGTAGACCAACGATGATAATTGAGCATAGCCTTCTGTTCATAGTTAGAGCAGAATCTGCGCCTGGAGGAGCATAGCTACCAAGCCATGAGAGCAATGTGACACACTCCTCTGCTCGTCCTTTTGCTCCCAGTGATCGCCTACCCTCCAAATATGGAGCGGCAATCACAACTCGGCACTGCAAGGCGTAGACGTATCACACTATTCGGGCTGCTCCTACTGACATCAGTCAGCACGATAAAACAAGTCGCTAATGTTGTCACGCTGGGGGACGACATGTTACAGAGTGAGCATAAACCAGGTTGGATTCTTTCTATCAGCGAACGCTTTCAAAACCCAAAAACAAGTTTTGTAGCCTCATTTTGGTGACGTTTCTTGAGCCACAACACCGGCAAAGTGGAAAGCTTTTGCTGAAAATTCAAAATTAATTTGACGTCTTGCAAGGTGCTGGAGCGTTCACTGTGCATAGCACGAGCGGTTGGAGCATGTCAGTGTTGCTATGGAGTGGTGAACACAACGTGTTTCAGCACCTAAGGATGATTTCTTCTTGGAGGCGGCGTATGGAGCACGTTGTGTGGCCAGCGCAACATTGCCTGAGGATCATTTCGCGTGGCAGGCGCAACTTGGAGCGTGGCCAGCAGACCATTTTCAGCACTTAAGGATCATGTCGCATGGCAGGCGCAACAGTTGGAGCATATTATGATTGTTTTCGTGTGGCCAGCGCAGCGTTTTCAACAATTAAGGATCATTTCGCATGGCAGGCGCAGCACTTGGAGCACATTATAAATCAAAAACTTGCGCGCCGCCGTGGCGAAACCTGCAATCGTAACTTGATATGCAGCCTGAAAAATAAAAATGTATCATTTTTTTTTCGCGCGAACAGCCTGTTATGATTGAGCGCGCGCATGGTGCGGTGATGATTTTGGATCGTAACGTGGTCTCCCGCTGTGGTGCGGTGGTGAATTTTATGTGCAAAGGGGGCTGGCGTTGCGAGGGGCACTCGGGAGGTTGGTCAGTGCAGACTAACCTCCGGGCCGGCACCACGATCCTGTCGAGGACTTACCTTCAACTTCTGCAGCTTGGACCAGTGAATCACTTTGTATGGCTGAGAGGGTATTGTGAAATGCGAGGGAGATTCATTAGGCGTCCTCCATTTGTGCTCCGCCCTTAGCCCCCTTTTTGGCATCATTTAGACGCTCGGAATCTTACTTGCTCGGGGTCATTGGGATTCTCGAGCCCCCCTTTCCTTTGCTTGCTATCGCCAAGAGAACTTGTAGACATGGATGGGTGCTTAGGTAGCGAAGCAGCAAAGATTCCTTTATGCTGCGTGCTTCATCTTGGAAGCTGATGCTACTTTGCTCTACATGCTGAACAACTGCCCTGCCATAGTTCTGAAAGTTGGCATGGATGGCCAGTGGTGGCAATAACAACTCTTGCATTTTAATTCGATCAGCAGCATTAGTTGTTTACATCAATGGTTCCATCCTCATTGCGCGTGTCACTCCTTTAACTGGTGTACGTCCATGCAAAGAGTTTTGCTTTTTGGTCAAGTGGAAAAGGTCAATTAACGTGGATATGGCTTGTCCTGCTGGATTTTCCTTGTGGTAGACCGTGAATTTAGCGTGGTGCGTTGTTAAGGAAAACTGACTACCAAGTGTGTTGGTGATTGTCTTGCCAGCTCCAAAAATTGCTTCCACTGCCCACCGTGATCGTCCTGTTCGGATGGCCAGCGCGAGTGCTGCTAAAAAGCCAATTAAGTGCCCGGCATCCGTGTCCGCTTCTTGGATGATCTGGGCAGCAAATTCTTGCGCGTGTGGTGGTATAGGGCAGCATCCCCTGTGGCTAAGAGGCACGTTAGCCGGAACATGCTCCCAAGAATTTCATCAGCATGCGGTAGTCTCTTGTGCAGTTCCAAGCTGAAAATCAGCAAGCTAGGAGATGCTTCTGTTGTTTGGCTATCATCCGTGACATCCAAACTAGAGGTGAGAGTATGGAACTGTGGGACAATTGCCATCTTCCATCTCTCGGCTTTGCATGCCCTGAGAGAGTTGGCCATGGGATCAATTTCTGGCTTCGTTTTCTTGTTGATCTGCTCGAGGATGATGAAAAAACTATAGGCCCGGAGCTCCGGGTCGCGCGGATGGTGAAAGTAACCGTAACCAATACCACATCGCCAGAATTGGCTCCTCTTCGCAGTATGGATGGCTTGTCGCGAGCAACACGGTACAGATCCCGTTGCTTCGTTTCGTCAATTTCATTTGCAAATGCCGCAGGGTCGAGAGCAGGGTTATCAAATCTGCAGTCAAATTGATGCATTTCTTGGACCCCCTGGCTGTGGGAGTGACATATGCTTTGAAATCCCACAACTTGGCCGCCACACTAGTTTTGCCGCTTTTATCCTCTTCTCCCACTGTTGCTTAAGCTAATCTGCGGCAATAACAGACGCAGTATTACGATCAGTTCTCGGATGGGGAGGGAGCTAGGAGGTTGAGCCATTCCATTGGCTTATTAGGCCCTAGTTTAACTTCAAAGTGTAGGAGCAACTGCTGCTTGAGTTGTTCTGTGGTGCTCAAAGCTTCCCCCCCGTGCGGAAGGATAGTTGCGGCACTCTGTAGTAGGGTCTGATCATCTTTATGCAGATCCTGAGCTAGTGCAGCAAAGTCACACGTATTGACAAACCGCAACCAGGAAGTAAATCGCAGGGGCGCAGCCATCCTGATACGAAGAGGACGGAACTGTTCGTTACGTTCGTTATCGTTGCTCCTTTGACACCTGTGGACACTATATGGTTTCCAGTTGCAGCAGCGCTTGCGTTCGAATGGAGTTGGATTTCAATTTGAAGCAAGTTCTCTAGCTTTTGCGTGCTGCATGTGGAAATTTGCGGAAATTTGAAAGTCCACTGTGGATCCACCAGCGGGAAAGTGAGAAAGATGGATCACCAAAGAGAGAGAGAGAGAGAGAGAGAGAGAGAGAGAGAGAGAGAGATAGAGAAAGAGAGAGAGAGAGAGAGAGCGAGAGAGAGAGAGAGAGAGTGCGAAAGAGAGGAGAGAGAGAGAGAGCGCGAAAGAGAGAGAGAGAGAGAGAGAGAGCGCGAGAGGGAGAGAGCAAGAGAGAGGGAGACAAAGAGAGAGAGAGAGAGAGAGCGCGCGAGAGCGAGAGAGCAAAAGAGAGGAGAGAGAGAGACAGAGAAAGCGAGAGAGAGAGAGAGTGAGCGCGAGAGCGAGAGAGCGAGAGAGAGAGAGAGAGAGAGACAGAGAGAGAGAGAGAGAGAGAGAGAGACACAGAGACAGAGAGAGAGAGAGAGAGCGCGCGCGAGAGCGAGAGCGAGAGCGAAATCGGCACGAGCGATACCTAGCATCGATACGAGCGATACCTGAGCGATACCTGAGCGATACCTGAGCGATACCTGAGCGATACCTGAGCGATACCTGAGCGATACCTGAGCGATACCTGCACTCTTCAATGGAAGAAATTTCAAATCATGGGTATTTGCGACATGTTCGTCATGGCAGGCCCCAGAATGATGAGAGTCCCAGGGTGCACAGGAGCTATCCAGATGCAAACCTTCATTCAATCATGCGTGAAACCAATGATTTCTTCAATAGTAGAATCAGAAGGCTTCAAGGAGAGCTGGGAGAGGCCGTTGTGATGAATGATCAGTTTGCCATTGAAATTCAAAATAGTGAGCCTCAGGACTTGCCCTATAGCAATGGTTGCTGGCGACAATGGCCCTGGCATTGCTTCCTTTGATGAGTTTAGCAGTTGCGTAGAGCTTGGATTTCTATAGTTCCTAACTGAAATGAGCGTAAGAAGCTGTTAGCCCTTTTGCTTCGTAGCATTTCTGTGAATGTTTGCAAGAGTTCGATGTGTAGTTGCGATTTCGTGGCGTTCCCCACATCTTTGTGTGGGGTTTCTTGTTTTTTGTTGCGCATCCCGCCCCGTCCGCTCCCGCCCGTCCGCTCCCGCCCGCGTCCGCTCACACACCCGCTTACTCACACACACAACTTACCCACACACAACTTACTCACACACAACTTACTCGCTCACAGGCAACTTACACACAATTTACCCACACACAACTTACTCACACACAACTTACCCACACACAACTTACTCCCACACAACTTACCCACACACAACTACACAACTTACTCACACACACACACACAACTTACCCACACACAACTTACTCACACACACACAACTTACCCACACACAACTCATTCACATACAACTTACTCACACACAACTTACCCACACACAACTTACTCACACAGAACTTACTCGCTCACACGCAACTTACACACAATTTTACCCACACACACAACTTACCCACACACAACTTACTCACACACAACTTACTCGCTCACACGCAACTTACACACAATTTACCCACACACAACTTACTCACACACAACTTACCCACACACACACAACTTACTCCCACACAACTTACCCACACACACAACTTACTCACACACACACACAACTTACCCACACACAACTTACTCACACACGCAACTTACCCACACACAACTCATTCACATACAACTTACCCACACACAATTTACACGCACACACAACTGAATCACACACCACTTACACACACACACACACGACTTACTCACACGCCACTTACTCACACACAACTTACTCACGTGCAACTTACTCACACACACACACAACTTACTCACACACACAACTTGACCACACACAACTTACTCACACACAACTTCCCCACACACAACTTCCCCCCACACAAGTTCCCCACACGTGGCACTTGGTGACATCCACCTTCGTTTTGTGTGGCAAGCCTGGCGCTTCTGGCACTGGGCTGGGTCTGGTGACGCGCTTGGGTCCGGCTTGGTCCGCTGTGTGGCAGGCGTGGCCGTGGCGCTTGGTGACATCGACTTCCACTTTGTGTGGCAGGCGTGGCACTTGGCGACATCGACCTTCACTTTCAGGGGTGGCACTTCCGGCACTGGGCTGGGTCTGGTGACGCGCTTGGGTCCGGCTTGGTCCGCTGTGACGTAGCGGCGTTTTGCGTGGCAGGCGTGGCCGTGGCCCTTGGTGACATCGGCTTCCACTTTGTGTGGCAGGCGTGGCACTTGGCGACATCGACCTTCACTTTGTCTGGCAGGCGTGGCACTTCTGGCACTCGGCTGGGTCTGGTGATGCGCTTGGGTCCGGCTTGGTCCCCTTTGACGCCGCAGCGTTTTGCGTGGCAGGCGTGGCGCTTGGTGACGTCGACTTCCACTTTGTGTGGCACGTGTGGCACTTGGCGACATCGACCTTCACTTTGTGTGGCAGGCGTGGCACTTCTGGCACTGGGCTGGGTCTGGTGACGCGCTTGGGTCCGGCTTGGTCCGCAGTGACGCCGCGGCGTTTTGCGTGGCAGGCGTGGCACTTGGTGACATCGACCTCGACTTTGTGTGGCAGGCGTGGCATTTGGCGACATCGACCTTCAGTTTGCGTGGCAGGTGTGGGTGGCACTTGGTGACATACACCTTCACTTTGTGTGGCAGCTCACACACAACTGTTGACACGCAACTCTCTCACACACATCTCTTTCACACACAACTTTGTCACACACACAACTCTTCCACACACAACTTTCCACACACCACCCACACACACACAACTTACTCACGCGCAACTTGCACACACACACACACATACGTACTCACACGACGCCACTTACTTGCACACAACTCTTCCATTCACAGCTTTCTCACACTCTCACACACAATTCTTTCACACACAACTGTCTCACTCACAACTCACACACAACTCTTTCACACACAATCCTTTCACGCACGACTCCTTCACACAACCTGTCTTCCACCATCCCCTTTCTCTTCCCTGCTTTTCCCATCCCATCTTCACATCCGCTTTGGTGCTTATTGGAAGAAAGTGACATGTGGGGTTGTCCGGCCTTTTAATTTGGAATTGATTCCAGTTGTATACAGGTCTTTTATCTGGCATGTTCACATGCATACATGTTCAGGTGATGTGCAGTGCAGCTGGCAAACCTCCAAACGTTGCACTTGCAAATCCACTTCATTTCCTTTTCTTTCAAATGTCCAAAAAAAAAATGACATGCTTGTACACCATCATTCTAAGCGGTTCTGACGGAGGAAAGAGTAAAATGTGTAGTGTCACGGGCTACCGAACCACTTCCCTCGCAGCATTTAATATGGCATAGGCATATTCAATTTTGTGATGTACGGCACGATTGCTCCTCCCACCAGGCTCAGGAATCAAAACAATCGCCAAATTCACCGCTAAAACGTGGCACGCACTTTGCGCAAACATTGGTTTAGCGGTTTAGCAAATAACATCGAATTTTCAAAAACGCACGAACACGATATGATTCCGCTCTCCAGTCGGTCAGGATGCATTCGATTTGTACCAAAACACCATCCAAATTGCGACCGCATGTCTGGTTGTTTTGCGGTTGCGAACCATGTGATTCCAGTTTGAAAATTTTGCCGCTTTGTTGTCCGGTTCGTACCAGCATCTATGAGAAAACACCATGGCATGCGTTTCTACATACGTGGAACAGAACAATTAGCGGTGCAAGTCACAAATTCCGCCCCCACACCGTGACACCGGCATTTGTTCAGATTATATTCTTTCTGCGCATGTTGTAATGCTGAACGTGGGGTTGAAAGAGTAGTCCGGGAAATCCGTTGCGATCTTTTCAGGGCGAATGTCGTTGCAACTTGATTTTTTTTCACCGCACGGAGGTGTTTTTTTGTGAGTTCGCGGGGTGGAGTTTGCGATCCGGAATTGTGGTGGAATGCGTTTCGATCACTTTGCTACATATGGCCAAAATTTAAGAGTGTGTGATTGACTTTGAACAATTTTGACGCCAAAGTTGAAACATTTGGAAACCAAAAACCCATGTAAATCCACCTGCCACTGTCGTTGGCTGCCAACTAGAAGAATAAATAAAAATCACTTGAAGCGGCACCGTTGCTGTAGTTGATGATCCGATAGGGCCGTGAGCGGTCCACACATTGTTCATTTGCAAACTGCCATGCCAAAACACTGCCGTTGCCAGTTAACTATTTGCAACATGATGTGCAAGAAATCAGCTTTGTTTGCATTTATTTATGGCCGGGTGCACCTTCCAGCTGCAGCAACAAAGCTTCGATCTGATTGAAACCATAGGATGCAAATTCTAATCCTAGGTGATGTTTGGGGCTCCACAAGGCGACGCGATTTTATGACATGAACGTCAAATTTCGCAAAATTTTGAACATACAAAGTCACAAGACCCTAGAGTCCTAAAGGTGGATTGTTTACATATGGAACCGCCTCATTGCTACATGTTTGCCTCATGCCGGTATTTGACAACCACTCTTGGGCCGCGATCATGCAGAAAAAAATGTGGAGGACGTGTGTTGAACTGAACCGGGAAATTTGCTCTAGTAGTAGTGCCAGCGGTTCGGGCATCTGTTGGGTGGCGTCCGTCCCATAAAGTGTTGTTTTTGAGCATGGGTCCATGAAAATGCGTTCAAAACGAACTGGATGGAACCCAAGTGGAAACGCAAAATCCCTTTGAAGAGAGTTTCGGCACATTTCTTTTCTCAACGATGTCGGAAAAATGTGCAGTTTGATTTTTGTCGTTCCTGGTCTGTTTATGAAGGGACCGTAGAGCATGTTGGCACCCGTCGTTCTGAAAGGATGAAATGGCACTGTCCTTTTTGCCGCATCACTTGCAAAGGTTTTTTGCGTATGTTTGCGCTAACCAATGCCGTCAGATCATGTTTTTAAAAGGTTGCAACTCAAAAATGACACAATTATGGTGCAAAACCGCCGCCGAAACCAACAGCAAAAGAAAAACGCAAAAATAGAACACAAAAACGATGTTGACGTCTGAAATTTGCGCGCCGCTTGCTCTAGTTTGATTGTGATATTGCTGCAGTGTGCAAATAGCGGCCACGGAAAAAGGGCTCAAACAATGGGAAATTGAGTTTATCCAACACGCCCTTTAACAAGAAATGTGAAGTCAAAATACCCACCTGGGCCGGCCAAACGCATGACTTGCATTCGGTGGAAACCGTCCCACTTCCGCGAATCGCATAATAATTTTGCGAGGGAAAAAGGTCCCTTGACCCCGAACACTGGTCATGACATTACAATACGCACCGTTTTTTGGGAAAAACAACGGGGAACGAGGATGATCATGTCACCAGGAGGGCTATACATTTGGAGCAAATATGTGCTGGGTTCATAAGCGAGCACACGAAATGTCATGTGGCCACCCATTGTTCAAACACACCATCACGAATGGCAAATTATGACTAGCGGGCCAACATTCGTGATTTTTTTCGCCACCGCTATCCAGTTGGTTATTTTTCGTCAAGAGAGTCATTTTCCGTGCTCGATTGCGATGGGCAGAGGTCCCGCCAAACAACCGCGCCATGGAGATATTCGCATGGCCCTCTGGCATCTTCTTTGTTTCCTGCATACTTTTTCCTACGTTTTTGCGCCCATTCGAGTTCAGAATTACGGTCCTCGAAGGACATAGGATTCACAAACTCCACTTAAGGCTGAAAGGAACCAATATATTATATTAGACTTAAGTGCGTCCAACCAAATCCGACATTCAGGGAAACACTTGCGGTAATACCCTTATATTCTGTGCAAATGTGTTGAAACTTCGGGGGTTTCGTCTTCAACGAATTGGCTGTTGATTCTTTTCCTTAAAGGTTTTGATGGACTCAGGTCAAATCCTGCCCGGCACTTCGCGCATACATGGGACCAAATTTATTCCACTGAACGGGGTTGTGTCTGCCAATGGGAAGCCCGCGAGGTGAAGAAAATGGAACAAAAATGGCATCCAAGATCATCCAAAATCATCCAAGATCATCCAAGTGGACAGGCCGAACTCAAATATGTAACTTCCAGTAGATCACTTCAGCATGTGCCTGCGTCATTTGCCGCCAAATTGTCATCGTTAGGGTGAGTTGGGCCGAACTGTGGCAAAAACATGCAATAGCTGAATGTTGGTTTTGGATCGCGATAGGGTTGGATTGGGGAAGGGTTGGGTTGCCACAATATTCACGGGAGGAGCTGCGCAACATTTGCTTTGCACCTCACGCATGGGTTGAGGGAAAGCGGGGGGGTGGCAGTTACGTGTGTTCCACCTGCACAAATTTGTTCTGCATGGTGGCCGTTGGTTGGGGCAGGGTGCGCCCACAAGTTTCCACAGGCACAAGGTTGCACACGCACAAGTTTCCACACGCACATTCAATGCTGATCATGTGTTGGGGTGGGATCCAATTGTCCTCAGCTGCATCCGGGGTACTGGTTGGGATGGGGTGCGGTGAGCTGGCACTAATTTTGATCACTCGTGAGCCCGCTGGCGCTGCACGCTGATCATGGGTTAGCTTTGGGACGGGGTAGGGTGGCAATAATTAACGGATATAGAAAGTGGGAGACACAATTAGATTGCACGCTTGTCATGGGTGTGGGTGGGATGGGGCGGGATGGGGCGGTATAGTAACGTTCTTCCTGGTTTGCACATACACCTGCGTGGCACAGAAGGACAGACGTAGCATCACGATCGTGGAGACGGGCGAACATTCTTTTTTTAAACAACCCTCAGTTTGGAAGCAACCAAAGCCACCTCGCCCCGGCATATCATCCTCCTATAACCGCCGCCCGGGCAGGAGCACCTGTCATAGTGCAGCAAGCCGAAAAAAAGACCACATCGAAACGAAATGTATAGCAGAACGCCTCCTGCAGAAAAACCTGCTATACTGGAGCGCGTGTCCGAGGGAGAATTCGGTGCCAGACGCGCATAAGGAAACTACTTTTTGAAGCATTCAATCAGGTGCATGCCAGGAAAATATTTTGTCACAAACATGGCAGATCTGCAACGTATTTTTTGTAGCGTGCGTGCTCTGAAAATAGCATTGTGTTGTCCCACACCACGCTTTACGAGACACGTTCCAAGAAAACACGAACCTGCATTGTATGTTGCTTGCGTGTGGCGAGGTCAGTGTCGGAAAAGAATGTAAACAAAACCAGGCAGAGCGGGCACCCTGGCGCTGGAACCACAAACAAAGAACCCCCTTCTTCCCAGAGGTGGAAGATGGTTTCTGCGTCCCTAATTCTGCGAGGATCCCGGGAACACAAGCGCAACGCAAAATTGATGACACAACAATTTAGAACATGCGTCATGTAAGGATGGATAATGTATACCAAACAAAGAGGGCCCAAAATCAACCAGTTCAGATCATATCAAACATTACGTTTAAAAAAAAAAATTGGGTTTCCAAAAAAAGAATGTACCAGCGCGACCCGCCGAGCCACCAACCATCTGCAAATGACCCATGGCGACGTGCCACGGCTTTCGAATGATTGAATGCAAACCCCTTCAGCAATCCCCTCACACAGATACATACACACATACAGCCTACATTTGAAAGAAGTGCTTGGAGCGAGTCACGGGTTGGCCTCCCGATTGCCAAAAGTGAGAAAAAAAAACGTGCCTGGATAGATCGGTTTCTCGACAGTAGCTTGCCACAAGCAGTATATATTGGTGTAGGAACGAAGAACTACGGTTTCAACATCAGCGGGAAAGGCGACGTAAGACGCCCAATGACAGCAAAACACATCCAAGTGCCGACATAGATGACGTGAACTGGCATCAGACGAGAGGCAAAACAGGGCGTCAAATGCCAGCAGAATCGACGCGGCGAGCGGGATCATCTCAACACCCCCCACTGGGATGGCATGGATGTAAGCATGTCAAAGCGCACTGGTGGACCGACAGTTGTTCATGCCAATTTCCAACGTTGCGGTGACAAATGTAGGGGCCGGCCTCTGGCCGACAAAAACTAAACAACACCCTGACGTGAGCGAATGCCAAGCGGAAAAATGCGAAAAAACTGTGCAAAAATGTTGGGTGATGACGATGATGGTGGTGATGATGGTGAATGAACATAGCGAATTTTGCTCCTATGGGTGGTGTGGGTGTTAGAAACAGCATACATCATCACAGAGTCACGGTTTGGCACTTCGTATGCGCCCTGCGAAAAAGCGGCTCTACGGGTGTCGCCTGGGTGACACATTTCATTTTCGAAACCAGCGCGAAAAAAAAGGTACATGATAGATTTCATTGTGTTGGATATGCGGGTCACCACGTATGATGTTAGACGCGATCCCCTTGACAAAAAATATGCGCCGTGACGTGCGGAGGTGGGTCAAGAAAAAGGTGCCGTCACAAAAAAAACTCTTCATCGTACCTTCAGACACAGACCTCGCCACACACGGATAAGTTAAAAAAAACATCGCTTTTGCTGCACGCCAAAAAAGGATAAAAACCGATACAAGGTGGGGCCCCCAAGTTAAGGTGAAGATAGACAGGTTATAAATGAGTTAGGGAAATTATGTTGAAGTTATGTAAGTCATTTTATAGCTATTTTATAACTTATTTATAAGTTGGCTAACTTTTTTTGATGGTTTTTGGTGCTATCATGACTTTTGAAGCCAAAAAACACACATTTCATACATTTTCGAAGTAAGGTTCCAAATGGCTGCAAAATTCCATTCCGTTTTTTTGCGTCCATTGCAAACGTGGCTCGAGCTGACCTCTTTGGGTTCTGGTTTTGGTGCCGTATTGGTGCCAAACTGGTGGTTTGGATGTCGAATTTAGAGTGTGCAGCGCATGAGCGCAGCTGCCTTTCACGGCAAGCAGTGCACATGCGAATTAGACTTGTCATTGCGCCACCAGCTGCACGTCTTTGGATTCTCCAAAGCATTCCATTTCACCATGACTTTGTCATTGGTGATGCGGAACGTCCTGAGTGAAGCCGTGCCGTTGGTGAATTTGTAGCAGCTGAGATAAACATACAGCTCAGCCTTTTTTTCGAGAAAGAAGTGGCAAATTCCTGCCTCTTCAGAAGTGGGTCCCCACAATAGGAGATCCCCTTGATGTAACTCCAACATGCCTATGCGGCACTTGGCTGCCAAGGCTACCCCGGACAAATTCGTTTTTTTTTTGGATTTCTTCTTCTGAGAAACGTTGTTGCAAGGTGTAGCCAGCAGCTGCCAGTGGACGGTCGTTCCACATCTCCATGTGCCGCAGGGCGAGCCGCGGCAACAGGCGAGTGGAAAATTCGCTCCCGCCCATGGTTTCTGTGAGCCACTGCTGGAAATTGGCTGCGAAGATGCCTTTGTAGCATCTGTGTTTGCTTTCTGTGCCCCACATGCTGGGAGTCAAGCCAAGAGCTTTGTATTGAAAGGGTAAATGTAATCGGTGGTGGTGTTTTGGTCTTACATAATCACCCCATTGGTTTACAAATGCTCTTTGGTGTTCCGTTTGCAAAGCATGCAGGCGGTCGAAGCATTTGGTTTGTCCAATCGTGCGGAGACATTCCACANACCCCATTGGTTTACAAATGCTCTTTGGTGTTCCGTTTGCAAAGCATGCAGGCGGTCGAAGCATTTGGTTTGTCCAATCGTGCGGAGACATTCCACACAGGAACAACGCTTCAGAAAGCACGCTGCTGCTGCTTCCAAGCCTGCCACACGCAGCCAGGCACTCTCGCAGATCCAGCGCAGCAGGCTTAGAAGCGCCAAGGTCTGCTTGGCGCTGCCTTTATACATGGCACTGCCAAAGTATGCCTCAGTAAACAATCGCTTGGTCCAGTAATGGTTTTCACCATGGCGGACATGCATGCGATGTCGCTGNGGACATGCGTGCGATGTCGCTGCCAACCAGCATCTACGACACACTGCCGTATGTCTGCGATCGATTTGCCTGTGACCTGTTGCACGGCATCGATCAGCAAGGCAATTTCGACACTGCAGATGCCATTAGCAAAGTAGGCGTGCATCGAGTCGTTGCAGCACCGCTCCAATGGCAACATCTGGAGACAGGCGGGCGACGTCCACATGTTGTCTGCAGCGATCCTGTAGCCCAGCACACGCTCAAGCAGCTCGTGCTCGGCTTTCGTGTGTGGCTGCAGCAACGACTGGCTGATCATGCGGCGCAACGATTCCGTAGAATGTTGCTGGAAACCAGACATGTCGCACTCTGCGATCGTGCGAAACTGGGCATCTCTCTCAGAGGTGGCTTCTGCCCCTTTCGCAATGCAGTTCACGCAGAAAGCGCATGGCTTCAATCCCGCTGAGCCTTTGGCACACAGCGCGCCACGTTGTGCATCGTGGTCAGNATGCAGTTCACGCAGAAAGCGCATGGCTTCAATCCCGCTGAGCCTTTGGCACACAGCGCGCCACGTTGTGCATCGTGGTCAGCTACAAAAGTGGCCAGTTCCAATCGAATGGAAATGTTTTCGGTCAGCTGAAAAAGGTTCTTCCAAGCGCTGGCTGGACCAAGCTTCCACAAGGGTCCGGTGAATTCGGCCCATGCCACCGCGGGTGTTGGTGACTTGCGCATGGCTGATTGCCGATATGGGCAGCCATGCGATCGGTGAGTCACCCCACCTGGCCATACATTCCATGGAAAAGTAACACGAGGTGATCTTTTGCCTTTGTTCTGTGGCTAAGACGTTTCCTGCCGTGCACTCGTCGTGACTTAAAATGCAGCGCAGCGGTTGCGCTTGCTGCTGCAAAAAAACTACGAAGGTGGGGCAATGCATTGCCATGATGCGCAGCAGCGTGTTGACGTTTGCAAATGCCCATTGGATGTCTGGCAGCGCTGGATCTTTGTTGGGAGCTGTTACTTGATCGTAACATGCTCGCAAAGGTGGTATCGCTTCATTGAAGCGGCGCTTAGCCGCGCCACTCATGTGCGCTTTTGCATCCTTGCCGTCCAGCAGCCGGCTCATCGTGTGGATGCTTTTCTCACTGAAGCGCGCCATTGCACTAGTCAATCGTGCCCTTTTTTTGACAGGCCCATCATCATCTTGGATGGGTGGCATGGCGTTGATTTTCTTGGAGCCAAAAAACTGTGGGATAGGATGAACATGGAAATCTATTTTGAAATAATGCTAGTGGGGTTTTCACAACATAAATGGAATACATGTATATATGTCATATGCATCCATCTCAGCAAAGTGTTGGGACAGGGTTGGCCGCCATCCATTTTCCTCGCGCAGCCAACATGACGTCAAATCCGCATTCACTGCGAGACAGCTATGTCCAACGCATCCAAGCTTTCGTACAGCCAGACCCAGGGTTCTGATTCAAATACCTGTGAATTGTTGTCCATGAAGCGGATACTCGATTTGACCTCTGCGGCCAATGTGACACGATCAGGATGCTCCAGGTGCCAGCATCTGTTCGGCCACACCTTCGGAAGTCTGCGCAGTGGCGCCTCCAAGAACTTACTTGGAAAGTTTCGGACATCCCATTGCAGAAGAAGACCCTTGAGCAATAGGAGCGTCAGCTTCACAAACTCCAACGTTTGTTGCAAATCCCCATGTTCTTCAGCCACTTTTAGCGGCAGCAAAACTTCACGCAGCAGTTCGACCGGACCATGTGCGAGATCCGAGTTGGCACGTTGATCTCCTTTCAACTGCGCGTACGCAGCTTCTGCTGCATCTATGCAACTCACTATTCCGACAGTGGTCGCCATGGAGTTTTACTTCTATCTNCGTTGATCTCCTTTCAACTGCGCGTACGCAGCTTCTGCTGCATCTATGCAACTCACTATTCCGACAGTGGTCGCCATGGAGTTTTACTTCTATCTATATTTGCTGTCTGCGCTCGAGCCCTCAACCAGCGGAGACTTCTTTGAGGACCTCACATTACATAGGGAATACATCACCAGGGTCATTCATCTGTGTATATATATATATATATATGTATCCATGGGTTATACACATACACACACATATATAATATAGAGCTGCGTTTATCACACACACACACACATATATATACAGATATTTGGAGGGAATAGAAATTACATGGCTATCACACGCGCATGTCACAGGATTCCGTTCTGGGTAGGTCGCCTTTTTTTCACCCCTATTCTTTCAAGCGTCCTGTCTCATCGAGCCTTGTGGCACGATTTTGCATATAGCACACATGTTCATGTGTGAACCTTAATTGCAAACTAGCGTACGTGCGGTCACAGCCATCATGCTGCACCACAGTGTGAGCTGCCTGCAGCGTGGCAATTCACTTCTTCTGACCTCCACGGCCCTGCCCTTTGGACGCAGGCTTCCCTGCGCGCAGAACGTCGGCAATGGCACGCAGTGCTTCATTTCCTGCTTTAACTTTTCCCTGGAGATCCTTTTCCTTGTTCCACGGCACGTCCTCCTTGAAGGCGGTTCCTTTGGCAGCAGCGTCCAAAAGCTTCGTCGCAAAGCTCACCGTGCTGGTGAGGTCCTGCACGGCTTCGGCCACTTGCTCTTGGGTGGCCACTGGTACCTGAGCGTAAACTTCTCCCATGCGGTCTTTCTTGTCAGTGAGCTTCTGGAGTGCACCTTTCAAAGCAGGCAGATACTTGGCGGCGCTCGCCGTCGCGAGCTTTTTTTTCTGCTCTGCTTGCTTCTCCGCCGCACGTTGCAGTTTCTTGGCTGCCTTCTCCTCTTCGGACATGGGGCCAGCCTTATGTTTTTTTGTCAGGTATTTCGATAGCCAACTCAAGGTCGACCTGTGGGACACCAGGCGAAGGCACTGTGGCAACTTTCCGCTGGGCAGCATCATTTTCCATTTGCACCAAGCAGTCCTTCACCACTGTCCCTTCCTTCTCCATGTGAACGGAGAGCTTATACGTGGGCCCTAAAACGGGGTGTTCCTCACAAGGACACAGCTGCTCAATTCTGCTCGTGTCGTGCCCCTTCAGCTCGTAGTAGCTGAGAGGCTGCCATTCAGAATCCTGGGAATCTTTCTTGATGGACATGACTTCATGTACCATGGTCTTCTTCAAAAGTGCTCTCGAGTGTCCAAAGCACAAGCGATTGTCGCAGGAATTGCGACGTTCCAGCGCTGCCTCGCTGAAGAACTGAACCAAGTGCTCTTCTCGGTTGTCGAAGAGCTGAGATTACGGTATCCGCATGAGCTGCGCTTGCATGGCGTGGCATGCCTTGCACACATACCGCAGCTCAGCGCGATAGCCATCCCTGCAAATCACGTCGGCAAGGGCGTGACCATCTGTCCGGCACTTTGCGCAAGTCACCACTTGCTTCACCTCCTTTGTCTCCGGAGTCTCCACGCCCGTGGGCGCACGGTTCTCAACTGAACCGCCTGCAACCACAGAAGGCTGCTCAGAGCTGCTCCTAGACGGAGCGCCGTCATTGCTCGTGACCTTGTTGTGCTCGGCGGCACGGGACAAAGCCACCTGCTCGTCTACCTCCGCTTGGACCTCAGCAGCGAAGGCGGTGTCACTCGCACCAGGCGCAGCCATAGCGTTAGGTGTGCAAGAGCAGCACTACGCAGAACAGCAGCAAAAACAGTTCTAGGTGTCCCCAGACGGCAGTGGAAGGAAACGTATTCATTTTCTAATGCGTTATCTACCAAAAAACATCTTTTTAGTCGTTTTTGTTGGGTTTCTAACCAAACACATACGCGTTTGGTTTAAATCTAACAAACACATACGCGTTTGTATCATTTTGAGCACCAAACACATGCAAATTCTAACGCGTTTGTTCATCTTTCCCCAAACACATACGCGTTTGTTGACATCTTGGTGGAGGACCAAACACAAACAAACACAAAACAAACACATTTCCTACACATACGCGTTTGTTCCATTGTCAAGTCACAAATACATGCGCGTTTTTGTATCTATTCCCCAAACACATACGCGTTTGTGTCATTATGTTAGCAAACACATACGCGTTTGTTGTGTCATGCTACCAAACACACAGGCGTTTGTTTCAATATGGTACCAAGCACATACGCGTTTGTTGTTTGTTCAGGCCAAACATGGAAACGATTAGTGTTTTTGATAACCAAACACAGAAAAGTTCATAACATAATGCCCTATTGATCAGGTTCACAAAATCCCAAAACATGTGATCATTGTTGGTCGAGCCCAAAAGTATTTGTGTGTTGGTGGTGCGTCCAAACCAATTGTCTTTCTAGACGTGTGCCCTATACCTTGTGGAAAGAACTCCTTAGAAAACATACCACCCCAATGTCCGAAAAAACAAAACCTTTCCCAGCCAGGTACTGCCAAGCGCAATTCCCTCTTTTTTGCTGTTGTCGTGCAAGCGTGTGTCTCAGCAATGCTGCATAGCTGCAGTGAAAAGCGCCACGGCCATTTCCCGCTTGTCAGCAGCGGAAGAAGATGCCTGTGATGCTGCTGCGCGCTCAGGAGCCTTGCTCTTTGCCGTATCTTTACGGCCGCCAGCAACCTGACCGGACTTATCAACCTCCACCTTGGGCTGGATGAGAGGCTTTTTCCCAGCATCCTTTGCGGACGACTTATCTGGGACGACCGCTTCAGCGACAGGCTTCTTTGCGGCTGCAGAATCACTCTTGGACTCTCCACCGGAGCTTGATTCTTCTTCTTCTCCTTCTCCATTGTCGTTTTCCTCCGATGGACTGCCATCGCCGGTCGGCGAACGAGATTGTCCGCCTTTCTGGCTTGGAGCAGACTGCGGCGTCTTTTTTACTTTCTCCTTGGTCTTCGCATCGGCCCTTTTTTGGGCGGCTTTCGATGCTTCCTCTGCGGCTGCAGCCTCTTTGCGGGCGGCTGCAGCCTTCTCCATTTCAGCCTTACGCCGAAAGTGCTCCCTGGCCCTTTCGTCTTCCAACTCCTGTGACCGGGACTTCAGGGGCGGTTCAGTCTGCTCAGAGGCGCGCCTGCGACGGCGGCTTCTTTCCTGCGCGGACCGTGACCGCCTGTCTTCTTCTCTGCGGCGGTCTCTCTGCTCCCTATCATGTCGGCCGCTGACGGACCGCGCGCGCCTGCGGCGACGCTCTGTGCGCGATCGCCTACGGCTGTGCTCCCTGCCTTGCCTGCCGCGGGAATTGGAGCGCAAACGCGGAGGCAAGCCTGGTGGCTCGGGGGGCGGCCGCTGTGACCTGAGCCAAGCCTCCCACTGCGCCGCTTCCTGCGGAGCGTACTGATGTGCCATCCACTCACAGTACTGCCAGTTGCCATACCCTTGTTTCTTGTACCGACGGGTTAGGCAATAGACCGACGAGCAGTGATGGGCCCAGCCAGATGGGCAATCTGTGATCTCGCGACCACACCAGGTGCATGGTACCCGATTGCCTTGGCCGGGCACATTGGAGCGGTGTCTGTGGCCGCCCCGGGGCTTTTTGTCAGGCTCCTTCGCCTTCTTGTTTGGCTCTGCTCCACTCTTCTTTGACGGTTCCGCAGGCTCATCTGCAGTCTTCTCCTCAGGCTTGCATTCATTGGGCCCGTCTTTCGCCTGCGGTTCCGCAGCCTCTGCGGCCGCGGAATCCCGTTCCGTTCCTGGGCTCCGCTGTGTAGAGCGATAGCCCACCTCCGAAGTCGACGAAGACCTGTCGCGTACCTGCACAGGCAAGGGGGCATGTAATATGATGTTTATAAAACACACACGTATATATATATATATGTTACATATATATATATATATTATTGGTGTATGATGTTAATCATATGATACGATATATCGAATAGGTATGCTTAAAAATATATATATATATATATATTACACATGCAAACACATTGTACACTATATATATATATAATATTACATTTTAAAATATATAAATAAATTGCCCGTAGGCAGACGCACCTTTTTCCCGTCATGATGCCCCGTCCGTTGGCAGGCGCATCCTTCCTTCTCAGGCTTGGTGCACCGCCCGTAGGCAGGCGCACCCTTTTCCCCGTTCACGTGATGCCCCGCCCATAGGCAGGCGCATCCTTCCTTCTCCCACTTGGTGCCCCGCCCGTAGGCAGGCGCGCCCCTTGTCTCACTGGATGCGCCGCCCGTAGGCAGGCGCATCCTTCCAACTTGGTGCGCTGCCCGTAGGCAGGCGCACCTTTTTCTCTTTTACTTGATGCCCCGCCCGTAGGCAGGCGCACCCTTTTTTCTCTCACTGGATGCGCAGCCCGTAGGCAAGCGCATCCTTCCTATACTTGGTGCGCCGCCTGTAGGCAGGCGCACCTTTTTCTCTTTTAATTGATGCCCCGCCCGTAGGCAGGCGCACCCTTTCTTCTCTCACTGGATGCGCCGCCCGTAGGCAAGCGCATCCTTCCCTCTCAAACTTGGCTTCCAACGGCCACCCCGCCAACAACAGACGTGTCTGACCACCATGCGTGCCGCCCGTAGGCAAGCGCCCGCAGTTGCTATATGATTTTGGTTCTCTTGTACATCTCTGCTGCCCAAAACAGCAGCATCCACACGCGAGACGGGGCCCGTGGGCACGCCGCCCCGGGACGCAGACACTGCCGCGTTAGTACTATATATATATATATTCATCCTATATAGCATACGATATCTCATAATATATATACAAAGATATTTATAAAAATATATATATATATGCCATTTTTGATAAGAAATCAATGTATATATGCTACATATATGTATATATATATATATATTATACATCGTCATATATATCACGTATATATGCCATGCCCCATGTGCCGGCCTCTTCATCCGCACCCTTCGCCGCCATCGCCGCTGCACGACCAGGCCGCTCTTCAACCAAAAGGGCTGCATCGTTTCAACCACATGGTGTACATATATGTATATATATCATGGGGGTCCTAAACGCTATAAAAAGTCACATTATAAACATTTATCATATCTTCGTTGGATCCTATCTTCGTTGGATGGGTTTTCCAGCAATGTATACGCATTTCATTGATGAATGAAATGTTC
The DNA here is from genome assembly GCA_003297045.1 of Symbiodinium sp. clade C Y103. NCBI lineage: Eukaryota > Dinophyceae > Suessiales > Symbiodiniaceae > Cladocopium > Cladocopium sp. clade C. Next base: position 42,169 of record BGPT01002825.1, on the reverse strand, counting down.
ATATGTATTCTTAAATTATAACACCGAAAAAATATAGAGTAAAACCATTTTGAAGGTTACACATCCCGGTAGAAACATGTTTCTCATCCTAGAATGTTTTGAACCCCAACCATGAATCACGTAATGCGTTAGCATATACTGTTTGGTTTCCTTATCTTTGGAATCAAACCCACTTATCCCCACAAATTCTTCCCAAATATACCAACCAGCAAGGAATTAAAATCCAAATATTGCTTCCTTCTGCCCCCTTTTTTTCCTCGACTCTCGTAGCTCAAAATCTTCGATTGTCCAAAGAAATGATCTTCCTCTCAGCCCGTCATTTTGAAACCGCGACGCTGCCAACAACTCGGAGTGCAGCCCTTCCTCCCGCGACAGCGCGAGCAGCCGGTTGGATAATGTTTTGCAGCAGCCTTACGGCTAATGGTGTGCAGCGGACCTGACCTTTTCTTACCTTTGCCTGAGCTATCTTTGCCAGCCTTTTCGGCCGATGCTTTCTTCTGCTTCTCTTTCGAAGTCTTGACCTTAGCAGCTGGCTTTCCTTTGCCAGGTGAATGCAGCTCCCCAGCTGCAGCAGGACGCT